>JANEYF010003206.1:0-110445 GCA_029963845.1 Rhamnusium bicolor
TGCAAAAATGTAGAGCAGAGCATGAGCATTATGACATTTATTTTTGACAGTATTAGGTTACGATTTTAGTTACATGTCATAAAGCCGGCCTCTTTTTAAGAAGTTGACTGGTGTCAGTGAGGGGCATGGTGGAATTTACAAAGACATCATGTATATCATGTCCATTAATAGTTGTTTATGGTTGTCAGTCGTACATTTGCATCATTAATAAACCTTCTATAGTATGTGCACTGTGCAGCCATATATTTTAGTTTTTGACACATATTTTAAAAATAAAATTCTCTAGATAAATGAAATAAATACACAACAGGCGAAATAATTTATTATTAATAATTGAATAATGGAATGCTAAACATATTTTGGATTACAAAATAAAATAAATAGGCATAAAAAACAAATGCTTTATTGATGTCCCCAAATTATTAATTTTGTGTTGTTTACCAGATTTAAAATTTCTGTTATTGTATATGTGTATATTCGCATTTTTTCTTAAAACACTTTTTCTCATCATTTTAAAAAAATGCCGACACAATGCCGATACAACGCCCATAGACGTGCGGTGGAAGTAAAATAGGTTAAAATAAAAAAAATCGTTGAATATATATACAGGGTGCCTCACCAGGAAATGCATCGATCGATATGGGGAAAAGTACGCACCAGAAAATTTTGAAAATTTAAGAAGCTACTAAAGGCAGTGTGGCCAATCCAAGATGTAATGATTTACAATAACCTTTACAACTTTCTTTATGTAAAAGATACTCATTTGTTTTTTGGCATGCAGAAAGACCACAAGGTAAGCTACGCTCTACAATTTAAAAAAATTCAATAATAATATACCAGGTGTTCCATTATTGATATTACATTTTGTAAATTTCAGACCACGAAAACTTGCTTAAGTCAAATAGAACACCCTGTATCTTTTTACATCAAGTTATGTATAATTAAATTCCTTTTTTTCTGATATAGGCATTGTGGGGGTTTAAGTTACAACTTTTTGATATATTTGCGATTTTCTTAGAAATTCAAGAATTTTTAGTAAAAATTTTATCAAATTAGCCATGATTAGAAGCAATCAGTAATGTCAGTCATTCTCTTATGTCAAAAAATGCCACCATGTTTAAATTACACCCACGAAGACTTCTTGAATTTGTTCATTATTTATGAAGAATGTGATAAAGTAATATCAAGAACTTGTAGTGCATTTGTTACTAGATATCCACAAAAACGGAAAATAACACTAAACACTGAAACATGCCTATTGATTTGATTGAAGACACTTTGCATAAACTAAAATAGCTGAGATAAAATTAACTAAAAACATGATATCATTTTGATTTAATAATTGTTCAAAATTCCGCCCTCGAACCTCCACACATTTTTCGAACCTTCGGATTAGTTCCTCATGGGTAGCTCTTCTAATTGAATCCTGTGATAAGTTTTGAAATGCATTTCTTACTCTCTGCATACAATATTCAATAGTTGTTAATGGGCTCTCATAAACTTTATTTTTAATAGGTCCCCAAATAAAATAATTTTTAATTGATAAATCGGACGAGCGAGGAGGCCATAGGAAAGGTCCATTATTGGCGATCCATTGATCGTAAAAAAGTTTGTTGTAAAAAAATTATTTATCAAATACGCGTTATGTGGGGAATTTATCAGCACCGTCGTACTGATAAAAATTGTTTCTGTGTTCGGCGAGAGGTAAATTTTCTAAATAGTTATTATTCAAATTTTGTAAAATATTTAGATTTCACCAAAAAAAAAAAAAACAAAAATAAAAAATCTAACTATATATATTAGAAGAAGAAGAAATGTTTATAACTTACGGTTTAAATTTTCCTGATAAAATTCAAATGCCACCACTTTATCGTTTCTTATAGCACAGTAAATATGTAACTGCCAACTTACTTAAAAAATTCGCTCCCTGAACACATGAGGATTTGAGTCACTCTAATAATGCGAATTGTGTCGATTATAAAGTCCATTTTTGGTAAATTTAGCTTCATCCGATCATATAATATTTTCCAAATAAGAATCGTCGCCTACAGACATTAGAATAAATTTTCTTTTCTTAGAAAATCTGTTTCTTTTAATCGTTGAACTATTTGGAACGAAAACGAGTGAAATTTATGTTTAATTAAGATCCTGTGAACTGAATTCTTACATAGTCCCGATTCCAGAGCAGCTTGTTTTAATGACATCATTGGAAATGCATGGAAATATCCCAGACTTGCTATTTATATATTTTTGTCATCAACAATAGGCTTCCGCTTTTAAATTCTTGCCTTGACAGAGCCATAGTTTTTAAAATTATCCAGTATGCGTTTTACAGTGTTTGGTGACGGTTTCCGTTTTTGTGGATATCGAGTAGCAAATGTACTACATGTTCTTGATATTACATTATCATATTCTCCTTAAATATGAAACAAATTCAAGAAGTCTGGAAATTTAATTATTGTCCCATTACATGATTAGTCTTAAATATTTATATTTGTTTTAAATATTTTTACCAACACAAGGTGGTAAAGGTCGAAATAGAACTGTATGTACTGTGAAACTAGAAGAAAATGTTTTAGAAGCAGTTGTTAATGAACCTATAATTATCATTCGAAAATTACCAGCACAGTTCCATTCGATGAAATCGAATATTCATCGAATTCTTCAGGCATAACTGCTTTATTCGTACCATATTTAAAAAGTGCATACCAGAGGACTATAATATGCAAATTGGTTTATCGAAAAACGATGGGAGGATTGGAACTTCATTGGAAAGGTACCTACTATTTACGGATGAAGTGGGTTTTTCTAGCGATGTATGTAGTAATTAACTACCACAATTTACACATATGGGATGAGGAAAATCCACATAGCCACTATGCAAACCAAGTACAACAATAAATGTTTCATAGTATCTGGACAGATATAGTAGAAAGTCACTTATTTGAGCCATTTGTTTGAGTCACCCTTTGAATGGAGAACTTACTTAGAGTTTTTTCAGAACCACCTCGAGAGACTTTTAGAAAATATACATCCGCAAATCTGGGGAAATGTGGTTTATGCCCGACGACACTCCTCCTCATTTCAGTGCTATTCTGCGGATTTTCTAAATAATATTTTTCCAAATAGATGGATAGGTATAGGAGGCCCATTTTCATGGCCACCAAGTTTCCTAGATTTATATCCACGAATTTCTTTCCTTGGGGGTCATCCTAAAACTTTGGTTAATGTAACACTTGTTCAAACAAAGGAAGAATTATGAGATAGAATGAATACTGCTCTGTTATGAATCTGTACGAAGCAATTCTGGCATGCTCTTTAATGTACAAAGAAGTTATCTTCGTAGGCTTAAAAAATGCATCGAACTGGAAGAAGCTCATATCGAGTATTTATTATAATGAATGAAAATGCGTTTTTTTTTCGAAAACCATTGATTTTATGGAAATCAAACAAAATTATTTTTTTGGAAAAGTGTTTAGGAAATCTAGGTCAGTTAATTAAAGCTCGAAAGCAAATGGACTTACTTACGGAGCCTAATTAAAGACATTTATTTACTGTGTAAACTTTAAAAATTTGGATACGTTTCTAATCATAGTTATAAAGTTATTAATAAAAAAAACACTTTCAGCCCGTAATGTTAAGGACCCATAAAGGAGGAAAAATTGTTGTACTAAGTAATGGTACTATTTTGGCTCCATGTATATGTTCCTGAATTATTGACATAAAGTTCTGGGACACCAGAAAAAATTCTCAAAAATTGTATAAATATATGTTTTAGAACATGTCCAGTATATGTAATACATGTAACATATAGATCTGTCTCGCTTAAATTTGAAAGCAGATTTAAATTCGAAGAACTCATAATTCACAAAATCAAGTTTTCAGAGATTTCGATGGCAAACTATTTACTTGTATCGATTTATTTATGTCATTTATTTTTTTTCTGTGATGAGTTGGTACTTCCAGATTAATTACAAACAAAAGCCGGGAGCAGGAGATAATTTTACAGTACACCGTAAACCGCAAGTAACCTATGGACAATAGCTCTATATTTTTTCTGTTTTATTGAATGGAGTTTATCTTCCCACTGTGTGCATTTCAGTGAAACGCACTCTCATTTATGTGTTTGTATTGAAACGGCTAATATTTCCTGTTATAACTGATAAACAAAGGCATTGAATATGTCCAATTATATCCATAAAGAGACTGGATATTTTCACAGAGATAGCAAAACTGGCGTGCACTTTCAAAGCTTATGGGAATTGATTTTCGTTGAACGTTGTCTTATCAATGGTTGTCTCGTTGAGTGGAACTATAATTTTACTTGAAACCGTCCAGTGCGATGTGGGATTTAAAATGAACAGAAAAATGATATTAAGAATAAATCTGTCTTGGTGAAATTAGAACAGTTTTAGTAATATCATAAATTCAGTGATTTTTATCGTAATAATTATACGAGAGCCAGGTTGGGTTTATGCCTCCCTCCGGCGTCACGGACTCTTTGGAACATAGTTTTTCCATAATACAATATAATCCAGTCAATACTTTAAGAGATGCTGCCAAGAAAAAAAACTGGCCCTGATACCAAATTATCGTTGCAAATAAAATGTGAAACATACTCTTTGTGAAATAGTTGAAAAACTAGAAAAAATAGTGAAATACTTTCTCATGAGAAAATGATCTCTCTCATGTAATTGGTCTTATTTTTCTTACATATTTTTTATATCCATATGCCTGGAAGAAATTGTGGTCCTGCACTTTAAACTCCCCTGATCGGTAACTCTTTTATTTAAGGTCGGTAGTAGTAAAGTTACCCAACATACAAATTTAGGAATAAAATTGTTAAAGTAAAATAATTATATATTTATTTATTTCTGCAGAATAGTTATCCCAAATGAGAATATACTTCCCCTATGTGCAGCTTTCTTGAAAAGTAGAGGAATTATAATTATAATAATAAAAAAAAATAATAAACGGGAGGACTGACCGGCATCGGAAACCGAAAAAAAAAAATAATAATAATAATAATAATTGTCTTTATTTATACACAAATATGAAATAAAATACAGTATAATACAAAGTTGAGACAGATGTATGAAAGGGCGAAGTTTGGAAAGAGATATGCCGCTCCTCCACTTAACCCAAAAAAATATAAAACAAAACTATACTATGCATATTATATAATTATTAACAAATTAACAAATACCCAAAATCTAATAAATAAACTGAAAATAAAAGAACGTAAAACGTTGAGCCAAGAAACACCAAAAACAACAAAAAAAAAGAATAGATTTTTATATACCTAAGTAAATAACAATTCCATGCCATATAACTGAAGAAAAAAAGAATAATGAAAGTTTGATAAATATTATTGCAATAAAAGAAGAAAGAGAAATATAAAAAATAGTATTACAAATATTTCAGGTTAGAATACAAATTTTATCTATTATTAAGGCTTTTAGTTTTTTCTTAAATAAATGATTTGGTTATGTCTTAAATATACCAGGAATCGAGTTGTATAATTTATAAATATTGTAGCTAAAAGATCGCTTAAAAAGGGTAGTGCAGTGTCTAGGTGGAATTATTTTATTATAGTGTCTAGTGTCAAAGTTTACAGAATAAATAATCTGTAAAGTTTGCTAGTGTTAACACGGTGCAAATCCCTTGTAAACTGGATCTTATTAAATAAGTAAATGGGTGTTATAGAAGAAATGATTTTTTGATGAGACAGTTATGATAAACAACAGTTATGATAAATAACATCGGCAAAGTGAATGTGACTTAGAACTAGTGAATTACATAATAGAATTTTCGTTTTTTGATCCAAAATATAACTACTCCCATATATTAATTTTAAATTACCATAAGCCTTTCTTATACATTTACTTATATGGACGGAGAATCTTAGATTATGATCAATGTGCAGCCCTAAATTTTTTGCGGTATCCGAAACACTTAATTGTTGATTATTAATGCGTATATTTAAATCTGTTAAACACTCGTGACGTTTAAATTTTCCCTCAAATAACACTGCAGTAGATTTATTTGAATTAATCGATTAGCAGTGGTTTTCAGAGGCATCAGGTAATGATGCTGTCATTATTGATTTTTAAACAAGCCTCATTAATATCGTTGCAATCAAAAGTAAAATAAATTTGAGTAGTAGGGGAAACACAGTGGTCGACATATGTATATAAGTTATCAGTATAAATTGTAAATAGCAATGGCTCCAAGATAGACCCCTGTGGAACCCTACTAATAACCTGCGATGCTTCTGACAGATTGCCGTTAAAGAGGACGCGTTGTTGCCGGCCTGTCAAATAAGTTTTTATTATTATAATGGCATCTTCAGAGAAACAGAAATAGTGTAAAATTGCTAGAAGTAACCGATGATTAATTATATCAAAAGCATTTGAATAGTCAAGTAAAATTAAGGCGGTAATTTTTTTAATATTAGTAGCTGATAGAATATCATCGGTTATCTTTAGCAGAGCAATTGTGTATAATTCGATCGAAACCCAGACTGGGTATCTGGTAAAATATATGTATATTTAAATGATCTCTTATTTGTGAGTTTAAAATATTTTCTATCAATTTGGAGAGAACTGGCAAGATACTAATTGGTCATAAGTCTTTAAATTCGTTAGGATTTTTTTATTTAAGGCAAAGGTATTATATGAGCACTTTCCAACACGGAAATTATTTTTGTTCTAAGCAGCAGTTAATTATGTACGTAATATACTGTATAATATAAGGACAACAATACACGATCATGGTTATATTTAAACAAATGGAGCCTGAGGCTCTAGTTTTAATTTTTGTTAAATAATTGAGAATCTCATCATTAGATGTGAATTTAAAATTAAAAGTTTCTATGTTGGCTTCTAAATTGTTACTGTAAAAATTCAAAGTGTTTTCATCTGGATTATTGGGAGTTAGTTGAGTTAATAAAGTAATTTAATAAGTTGAATAAACATTTATCATACACGTTTAGGTATTTTAAATCATTTCCAGAAAGTTTTGTAATTATTAGCATTTACTTTTTGTTGCAAATATGCTTTTTTTCATTTTTTATGGCATTATTAGTTAGATTTCTGATATTTTTATAATATAGCCAATCATTAATATTTTTTGTTTTTTTTTATGTTTTTGTGATGCCTTTTTTTTAATGGTTATCATGTATTTTATAACATCTGTTATCCAGGGAAATGGTTTTTTAGATATCCGAGAAGTTACGAAAGGTGCATGTTTGTCAAAAATATAAAATGTTTATTGATATTTAATTTCTATTATATATAAAAAAACTTCTAAATTAGAGGTTTAAAAATCAAGGCAACTAAATTTTTAAACACAAAGTATGTGTCTCTGTTATTATCTGTCTATTTTGAATAATAGTTATGATCGACATGTTAGGAAATATTACCAAAATTTACTTAGGTTAATATTCTCACTAATTAGTAAAATACCAAAAGTGGACTTGTCGAAAGGTAGTTTCATTGAAGATGTATAAGACTAAAGATCTCAAATAAATTACTTAATCTGTCATAACTGTTGCTACTAATATTTAAAAATCTATATTGAAGTTCGCTCTACAGATCAATCTATCAAATTTCGGCACTAAAATGCTTAAACATTTATCAAATATTTCAATAAAGTCTATTATTGAGAATTTTGGACGGCGATGTACAACACCAACACAAATTCACTCATTATTTAATATAAAAGAAGTCCATAACTGCCCAATAGTGTTTATAGGAAGGTAATTTACTATATTAATTTTGTATTTTGATTGATAAAACTGTTTGGTAACTAACGCATTCATTCTACCAGATTATGGATATTGAATATATTGGGCCTTAAAGATATATCGTAACGTGCTTGGTATCAAGTGGTAGGTAAATCAAAACTCTTTTCAAGGGATCACTGAGCGTTAAAACATAATTGATACTCAAGAAGATAATACTTTTCTTAACTTGATTTTTTTTTAAATCTGATATTTTATTTGCCAAGAATTATGCATTTTTCTTAGAACACAGAAAATTATTATTGACATATTTAAATATAGCATTCAATTGTGTGGCTTCGTGGTCGAGTGGTAAGGACACTTGCCTTCTCACCCTGGAGGCCCATGTTCGATCCCCGGTCGAGAAGCTAGGATTTTTTTCTAAACCAGAAAATTAATCTTAGCATACTCGGACATTGGGTGTGTGTCCATTGTCTCCAAATGTGTAGCCCTCTCCTACACAAGATACCTTGAAATGTCTTCCGGGGTACAGGGGGTTGTATTACCTGTGGTGTTTAATTATCTTCAGTTGATATGCAACATTCTTATAATCTTATCCCAGATAAGGATGGGTCGGTAGAAATTTTTAAATTTTTTTAAAAAGGGGTAACCGGGGGGAGCCCGCGGTTGTTTTTTTTTTTTTTTGTTTTTTACGGAAAAAATGAAATAAAAAAAAAAAATATTTATTCGGTTGCCCCACCCAAAAAATAAATTATATTTTTTTTTTTTTCCCCCCTTCCCCCCCTTTTTTCAAAACCCCGGAAAAAAAATTTTTTAAAAAAAAAATATTATATTTTTTTTTTGTAAAAAATTTTTAAAAAAATTAATAAAAAATAATTAAAAAAAATTTTTTTATATTATTTTTTTTTCCACCCCCATTTTTATTTTTTTCCAAAAAAAAAAAAAATTTTTTTTTTTTTTTCTTATAATCAGTGAGGAACTAATTTTATTTACACCAAACCGCATATCCTATTTAATTTATGTTGTTTAATGTAATTGTACTAGCTATGTATCTGCCATTAATCGAATAAACATAGTTAGCGCTATTTGTATCACAATTCTACACACTCAGGAACAGCATCTATTTTAGTGTCATTAGTGGTCCTTTATTGTCTCATTCTTTTAAACCTTGTATCAATCACATCAGCCATAAAAACAAAAGTCGTGAATTGTCAAAGTGAAGACAATTTGTTATTTTTGTGCTCTTGTATTACTGAATTTTAATCATTCACAGCAATTAAAGACTTGTGCAATTTACAAATACTGAAAAAAGGGAAATGCTTCTGATTTATGTGGTAGAATTCCACGATTAGCGTGAAGGGTGTATGCAGAAAGATATCCTAATGGACGTTGCCCAGACCGCAGAACTCTTAAAAACCTACTGCACAATTTAGGTGAGTTTGAAGCCTTCAAAAAACCTAAAAGATACTAACGCAGTTGCAGTTTTTGCTTGTGCCTAAGAAAATCTTCATATACTTGTGTCAGGCATTAATCATGACTGGAAATCGGAAGGAATAAATGATGCGATAAATTACGTCAATTCCAGGATGGATGCTAGGTGATCTGTCACCTCGTAAATATGTTTACATATGACAAAATATCTAAACTTGTGATTATTTTGGCGAGTTCGATAACATCCAAAGAATACAAAGGTAGATTGGTATTAATTAATAATAATTATCCTAATAGTGAAAAAAAAGTAATTATAATATTAATGAATAAAGATTTTCAACTTCAGCTGCAATCATTGGTGATTTCATTCACGCTAATTCAGACATATTTGGCATTCAATTCAGAATTTTGTTTTTGTTTATTACTGTCACATATCTGTGATAAGTCTTTTTCTAGTGTCATTTCCGATGGCACTTCTGAACATTGTCATACTGTCCACTAATAATACACTTTTGCAAAAATTGAACGAGACATTTCAAAAAAGGTAACTTCTATTGTCTTCAATTTCGCACTGTTTACGAAAAAAAAAAAAAAAAAATATAAAAAAATAATGTATATGTTCAACATTAAATACTATACCTACAATACATGTTATCCACATAGACATTTTATAAATACTACGTATTTAGATTGTATACCAATGACTTCGAGTCATTAGTATATTCATTTTCAACATGGGGTAGTAGACGCAAACGTGAGTCCAGCAACGCGATTCGATTATATCTATCTATGAATTGATATTGAACACTTGACAATAACCAACCCCATCTGTAAGTAAGTAATTGTTTTTTATAGCTGCAAGCCGTCCAATTACCTGATAAAAACCTTGAATGTCTTGTTCCCATATTTATAAAGAAAACAGATTCATTGTATAGTACATAAGAATATTTAAGCAAAAAAAAGACAAGATGGCGAGGAAACCGTATAAGAAAATTTTTTGTGTGTTCGTGCGTCTGTGGGTCGCAGGTCATTTGTTGTGACCGCAATTTCTCAAACACGTCTCAATGTGGAAATCTGAAATTTTGTATATAATATATGTGATGTCCAAGGGCGAGCCCTATTGAATATCAGTAAAATTGGTGCACCAAGGAGGGCGTGTCTCCGAGTGGCAAAATTTATTTTACGTCAAATCAAAAACATGCTTCAAATAAAAATTGTTCATAAAGAGGAAATGTGTCGAAAAGAACTCTTGAAAATTTTTCGTAAGATTAACTGTTATAGAGAAAGGTTTAAAATTAATTTCATAAAATAATGGTCAATTTGAAATGAATGAAAAATAAATTATTTTGTTTTTTTTTATTTCGTCTTAGTTTGTCTCATTAGTCTCATTTGCCTCATTCGCCTCTTTTGTCTCGTTTCTCGTTTGTCTTATTTATCTTATTTATATCATTTGCGTCATTTGTCTTATTTGAGTCATTTGTCTCATTTGACTCATTTGTCTCATTTGACTCAATTATCTCTTTTTTCTCATTTGCCTCAATCGCCTTCCATTTGTCTCGTTTCAAATTTTCCCATTTATCTCATTTATCTAATTTGCCTCATTTGTTCACTTGCTTCATTTGTTTTATTTGACTTTATTTATCATTTATCTTATTTGTCTGAATCGCTTCATTTGTCTAACTGATCTCATTTGACTCATGTATCTCATTTGTCTCATTTGTCTCATTCATATCTTATCTTATTTGTCATATTTATCTTATTTATATCATTTCTCATATTCTTCATTCGCCTCATTTGTCTCTTTTGTCTCTTCTCTTATTTGGTAATATCTATTTGTCTCAATTTCTCTCATTTGTGTCATTTGCCTCAATTGCCTCATTTGTCTCGTTTTTCTCATTTATCTCATTTTTATAATGTGTCTCATTTGTCTCGAGATAAACTATTTATTATATAATTATTTATTTATTTAGTTTGTTTTGTTCATATTAAATTTTGTATAAATATATAAAATAAATGGAAATGGCATTTTGAATTAAAGCAATTTAATTCTTTCATGTCAAATTGAAAATTATGAAAAAATTACTTTTTGGAATGAAACCATTGCTTAATATTTACAAACTTATTTTATAAAATTTGAGAATATAGTTTTTAATTCTATTTTTTTTAGACTGTTGCATTAAAAACCCTTCATAAAAAATGAATAACCATAACACTGAATAATAAGGTTATATGAAGATAAATATTTCAAAAATTATTTTTGGTTTGCAGTTAAATACCACAATTAAATTGTTTAGTATTATTAGACCTAACTTCTTAAGGAGTTGGGCCACTTTGTATATGCGAAGCAACCAGCTTGAGTGTGGGTTCATTTGTTTCTTAATTTGTACAATCGGTAGGTGTGGTCCGAACTATTTAACAATATTTGACAAGCTGGTGGTCTGTTGTTTCCTCCAGGTCCACCCAGTGTACAACTGAGCTGCCCACCAAGGGGAAGGCAACATGGTGACGTCCCTCATGTCATTGTATGGTAATTACAGCCCTCGGACGTAGACTTATTACAACTGTTCGTTCGATAATTTTATACCTACGAATTGTCGAAGTCAATAGGAGAAATTATAGTATTATGAATGGATGACTGAGTGGTAAAAGAATTATGAGTTTGATACTCACCCTTCTCTTTTAAATTTTAAGTGATATTGTGTTCATAACATTTTAAATAATAACTGATACCAACAAAATAAAATAAGCAACAATACATACGACCCAATATACTACTAAAACCGCAAAAAAACGATAGTACCTACCTATGTACTCCATCCATTGTTTCAAGAAAATAACATTAATTTATTTTATAGATCCTTGTTGCATTTATTAAATAATTGATTGCTAAAGTCTTAAGTTTTTCCTGAAACTATATTAACAGCTTGCATTTTTATATTATCATAACAATTTTTGAAAAAAAAGATACAATGGAAATTGGTCTGTAATTTGCAAGGTCATCAGCAGAAACTGTTTTAAACACAAGGTAACACTGTAGACAGTTTAAAACATTTTGGGAGGACTTTGTTTGTAATGCTGATTTATAAGCTTAGTAAAATTAAGGTGAATAATATATTTAATACATTTTAGAACTTTTACATTAAGATAATTAGGTATGTATGCATCACTATTTTTCAAATTTTTGATTTGTCGATACTTCACAAAATTAAATTTCTTGTCAGAACGACTTACGATCGAATTATTCAAATAATTTTCAAGATTATTACTAGAGGGTGGTAAAGTGTGTATTAAATTTTGAGCAATATTTCGCTCAGGGAAGTAATTTGAAACGGAGAACTTAACAGTTTTTTAAAATTTATTTAAAATTTTTCATTGTTTAAAATTGTTTGCTTTACTGGGAAAACATTTCTAAAGCAGAAGTAATTTGAACATTTCAGATTTGGCAAGATGAATACTTGACAAATCCCCAATAGGTTTGTAGATAAACTCTTTGAAAATTTGGGAAAGTTTGCAATTGTTTACAATTAAATAACATATTTGTGAGACCCGGTAATTTTTAAACAACACAAAGTTTTTGAAGATAATAGTAAATTCCTCAAATTTTCAGCGCATTCTGTACACCGTTAGTACAGAATACAAAATAATTCACTTTCTACCCTGCTTTACATCCGTTTTCAAATTGTACGCTTCCTGTATGGCATATTTCTCTACTATAACATTTTATTTGTGCGTGTTCGTTAGGATCTTTTTGTTGCTGTGTATGTCGGCTTTGGAAATTTTTTTATGCAAATTGTTGTGTAACAATAGAGCAAAATGCAGAAAAATGTAGTTTGTCATATTTGCATTTATTTATGCATGGTACGTAAAAGAGTATTTCTTATTCGTAGTGATTTCCGAGGTCACTTGGTAGTAAGAAATGCTGTTTTACTTACAACTTACAACAAATATTTTATTATTCATTTGATCTAATAGATTATGTTTTACATAGCGGTATACCCATTGTTATATTTTCTTGAAGAATATTTATTCCTTTGTGAATAGCTAATAGCGGAAAATGTTTCAATATATGACATAAATTATTATAGAACTACGTTTCGCTTCTTTACTGTCCCTTCTTCAGCGCCAAAGTCAACACTATTATTTATTTGTATAACATTCGTAACCTTTTACATTTATGCACTTATGTAAAAAGTAATTATTAATGTATAACTTAAATATCTCTCAACAGTACCTATAAATTGATGAATAAAATATAAACAACTCATAAAAAAACATTCAATAATGTGATTTGATTCGCATAAGATAAACTGAAGTAACCATTTATAACCGAGTCAATAAAATAACCACATCTTTAGGTCTGTGAAATTTGGCACCAATCATCGGTGCTAATTGCGAAACCTAAACCACCATTTAGCACCGTCCAAATATGTAAAAGAAAACAGAGGTGCTAATAATTGTTTTAACAAAGTTATTAACAATTTTATATTTTTTGGTGCCAACTTTACACCAGCACCACAACCATGGGTGCTAATTATGAAATTTATAACCTCATTTAGCACCCATTTAGTGCCCTCTGAATGTGTAAAAAGCTGAAGTGCTATTTGTTTAAACAAAGTTATATGACCATTTTATAATTTTACTGCCAACTTCGCACCAAACTACAAACATCGGTGCTAATTGCGGAACTTACATAATTATTTAACACCCTCTGAATATTCAAAAAAAAAACAAAGGCGCTAATTGTTTTAACAAAATTATTAATAATTTTATAATTTTGGAACCAACTTCACACAGCAGCACTACAACCATAGGTACTAATTGCTAAAGTTGTATTGTCAATAAGTACCCTATTGACTCTCTGTACGTATGTAATAGAAAGTGTGACGATAATTATTAATTATTATTGTGTTAAAATAGTTATTAACAATTTATTACTTTAAGTGGTGTGAGCTTCTTATTACCTAACTAACTGTGCGAATAATTGTGGTAATTATAAAGTTTCGGGTGTTATTTAGTAGGTTATTGTTGGAAGAAATATTCAGAGATAACATAAACCAAATGGAAATAGAAATCGTATGGCAGCGAGAGGTAAAAAATGATATATTCAATAATTCCTTTGTACCTATAGTAAAATAGATCCAATAGTAAAATTACAATATTTTTTATTTAATAACAAAATAAAAAAGTGCAAACTTAAAATGGGCATTTGCCACATATTCTTATTCAATAATATTTATAAATATGAGTTCACAGTATTTCTTTCAGAATTCTTTGAGCGCCGAAAAGGAGTTAAAAAAATAACTAAGTGTTGAATTTTATTCTTATGACGTCATCAGACTAGGTTTGGCGCCAAACACAAGCAGCTAGCAAAAGCAAAGACGGGACCGCAGTATTGCCAGTTTTACGTATTTGAAAGCGTGATTAGTGATTACTTATTCAACTATAAATACAACTATTAATTCATTCACATAGAATTTTTTTACTTCAGTACGAAGAGAACATTTTATTTGTACCTATTTTAAAAATCAGCAAGAATCGAATAAGTTAGGTTATGTTATAGATTTATACTACGTTGCTGTTACGGAATTGACGATTGAAAACAAATATCAATTTATTATTATGATAATTCTTATTTATTTTTAACTTTCACCTGATTATGATTTTATTTGCATAGTTCTGGAGCGTGCATATTTAAAAAAAATCGAAAAAAATTTTGCCCTACCAATAATAGACTCACTTTCTTCGCAATTCATTAAGTGGAATATAAATCTTAATAAAAACGACCAAAAATGAATAATTATTGAAAATATCTATATATTTAGTAATATATTAAGTCCAAAAATACGTAAATACTTACTTTTAGTTTGTGTCCAAATTAAAATAGTTTTGATAATGTCTGATATAACACAAAAATTAATGTATCTGTCAATTCACGAAATCGTTGAAAATCACAAATATTCTCAAATAGTTTTCAGCTACCAAAACAATACTTAAATAAAGAAAATATGGCAACACACGTTCTGCGATATCACAGAGCGCATTATTTCATTGGTTGATTAACTGGCGGCAATTTTAAATTCATCCAACTTTTATAAATTTTTTTGTAGTTAGAATTTATTTTTTAAATTCAACCATTTATGAATACTGATTACATAAATAGTTAAATCATATACAGTGAAAAGAAATCCAATTTTTACATAATGGGACATCCTTACTTATCATTAAAAATATCAATTAGGTAAGCAACATCCCTCCAAATCCAACTAGTTCCAGTCGGAGGAGTCGTGTACTCGTATATAAAAGATTCAGTTGAAATATAACCTAACTATTAAACATAACTTACAGAATCAGTTCTTGAGGTAACAGCTCATGACATCGAAATAGTTTGATTGCATCAAACTAATTGAATTATTAAATTAAAGTTGATTTCTTACATGCAAGCAGAGTTTCAGGAATCAATAATTACCTCCAGATTACTGGTGTGAAGTTGGCAGTAAAATAATAAAATTATTAATTAAGTTAGAATAAAGTAAATACCTAGTATCTATGTGCTAGTGCTAAATGGCGGTATAAGTTTCACACTTAGCACCGATGGTTGGGGCGCGGGTATGAAGTTGGCACTAAAATTATAAAATGGCTGTAACATTTTTTAAACAATTATCACCTCTGCTTTTATTTACATACTTTTAGGATGCTAAATGATGTATAATTTTTGCAATAAGCACCGACGACTACGATTGTGGTGCCAAGTTCACAGACCTCTCACATCCTTTTAAAAACGAGCACTAAATATTTCATTCAAACTATGCGCCATATATGGTTTGCTATAAAATAGTGGGATAGTAGTTAAAAGCGCTTGTGCATATTCTAGTGACCACATTATTATATGCACGAGATTCGGTTAAAAGTGCTTAATAAACTAATCCAATTGTAAGGTACGTAAAGGTAACAGAGTTATTCAGTGAATGTGCCGAATATTCTTTTTTGAAAAAAAATTCAGAAGAATACGTTATTGTATAATAAAATTCTGTATGCATATTAGTTTTTACTTTTCGATCAACACAAAAACTGGCATTACGTATCATATTTTTATTTAACCATTACCCGCCCAGCAATGAAACTGAAATTATGTTGACAAATAAATGAGAAATGCGCAAGTTGAATAAGCGATAATAGGTTTCTATGTTAAGTTCTTAAGATCTGACCATAAGTAGGTATACATACATATCATGTCATCATTTTAACTTAAGAAAAATACTTTAAACATAGTGATTTACAGATGAACGCTCAAAACTAGCTGTCCACAAAACTAGGAGATCGGTAGGTAATTGGTTAAATCTTGGTTATTTCATTTAGGCTATAGATTAGGTTTAAATATTTTGTTGGACTGTATTTATTTTTAAATAAAGCAAACTATATATGATTACAGAATATCATTATTACTATAAAGATTTATTGGTTGAAATATTTAATATTGTAATTCTTAAGACAGATAATATTTAGTAGTGGTGAGAGGTATGAAACTTCTTGTATGGTCTAAATGCTAGTATCCGACCGACATCATAGATGTCTCTGTGGCGGATAGCGACTTGCGAAGCAAGTACCGAGAGCGGCGACCTCTAGCCCAGGTGGACTAAACTACTATTATTAAATATGATTTGAAGGAAACAAATAGTAGCATTTAGACCATACGAGAAGTTTCATACCTCTCACCACTACTCAATTTACCTTAGTCAGTATATGACTAGCAAGTTGGCTACTATCATTTGTCTGTTCCATAACCTATGGCATACTGAGGAGAACAAATAAGTTCGAAACCGGTCTATGTCTGGTTAGGAATTGACAAATGATATTGGCTATCGATCTATCATGATTTGAAGGTGAAATCCAATGTAGGTCGGGATATTTGCCCGGTGAGTAGTTGTTTCCTTCAAATCATATTTAATAACAGATAATATTTAAATCAATTTTGATATAATATGCGAGATATCTACACATAAGATTGTAATTGTAGTGTTATTATATGATGTACAATAACTTTTGGTGAAAAATTGCTAAATTTTTAACTTTCACTTGTAACACATTTCACATAACATTTTCTTTGCCAGATATTTATATTTTTATAATTTATTGAAACGCTTTTTGTATATTAGTAAAAGTTTTTTTAACTAGTACAGAAAATCGTTATAGTAATCAATGGCTGGCTCTAGAAAAAATGTTCCGCAATTAACAATTATAATCTTCTGAATGTTATTCCTGAATATGAAGATGATAGCGACGCAGAAGATAGTGCAGTATTGAATACTTCTTCCTGTAGTAGATCTTCCAGATCATCTAAAACAACACCTATACCTCAATTGTTATCTTTTATAAATAGTAACCAACTAAGTCAGTCATCCGAAATAAATATTTAATATATATGGCTAATTCCAGCGGCTTTTGACAATAATTTCAAAGATTTCCACAGTGATAACACTGTGGAAATCATTGTGGTACCCGGACTATGTCCTAGAATCAGAAGAACCAAAAAAGATGTTTAGACGAATACATATAACTTCCGTTTCAGATAAACACTATTTTGATATCAAATTGATTATTTCATATAAAAGTTTAGTGATTTATAATTATTTTTGTTTTTTCTCAAGTATCTTAAATCAAATCACTAACCTTCCCATTAGGCCCTAAAGACAATTTCTTTCCTATTTTTGTTTAGGTTTCTCTGAATCTGTTTACGTAATTTACCACCAGGAAATTTTTATTTGTATGCAAAAACCCTTCTGCCACTTAAAGGGTTAACTTTATATTTGGGAAAGATCTATCTGTAGTGACATTTTTACACTTAAGTTGGTAGTATTAACATCCTAAATTTGATATTACAGTTTATTTCAAACTTATTTGCAATATAAAAAAAGGTCGGCTTTTTTTTACCCGTTTATCTCCGTCAAAGAATTCGACGTCTTTTATGTTGCAAATAAGTTTGAAACAAACTTTACTCGATTCAGAGCTGTGATGTTTCGAAGAGTGTGATATCATCGAGATATTTTAGATTGGTTTCTTTTTTTTATAAAAACATTCTACAAATGAATATAATCAACTAATCGACTTCCACCCATACGCTGTAAACCGTGGATGGAAAAGTTGAAGAAAACAAGTGCTGAGGCATATTTTTACACTTCTAAAGCCCACTTTTAAACTTTTTTCTACATTGTTTAGAAAAAATTCAAAAGTTCGAATTTAACAAAAATTTTTTAATTAATTTCTGTTGCAAATTCCTTCTTTATGTAAATACATGGCAAGAAAACTTTTTCTCTAAGTATGAAAGACTAAGGTAAGCGATATTAAATAAACACTAATAATAAACAAAGCATTGACAATTATCAACAATTAGTGTATTGGAAGCGAACGTCAGGTTCAGAGATCTATTAATTTCTTATTTAAGAATTGTCGTTTATTTCAAGCAGAAATTCCTTACTTTTATTGACATGTTTATTTGTCGTAATTTTGTTCCATTGTTATTTCAAAATATTCGTCCAGGCCCACCCTGTTTTGCACCAATCCACCATAGCAAAAAAGTAGTTATTAATGAACCATTCGCATTAAAACAAATGTTTTTACTATTCTCTGAAGGAGCTGTCAGCCCACGCTATATTTATTTATAAAGTTTGATTCAATATTTTCCTTCTTAGTTCTCGATGACGACAAAGCAACGAAATTATAAGCTGATTTAGTACTTATGGTAGAAAATACGGGTATCATATCATAAGACGGATTATTTTTTGTGCACATTCTGCGTGCCCACGCTTGTATTGGAAATCTTCAAGTCACTCTCTGGTCCAGGTGAGATGCTGGCACTCCCAGAACTCGATACACCCCAGAGGCGTACGGTCCACACATGATTTTATGATACAGGATTAAAAATAGCTTGAATACTTATATGGTTATATAATTAAAATGATGCTTAGATGAAAGTTATCGTTACTAAACATTATGTTGTTACAAAGGATTTTTATTTTCATTTTAGAATTTTCAAATAGCACAGACGGATTCGCCGAATCTTACAGATGTATTTGTACTATAAGGAACCAAATAATGTATGCCCTTTTGTCAGCAGTGTAAAAATCTCAAATAGAAAATCATAAGTATATACCATGAAAATATACATAGCTTTCCGTGGGGTTATATATTTTTTTCCCCCCCCTCTTTTTTTACCTTAAATTTTTTCTCCCCCCCAAATCTTTTCCCCCTCCCCCCCCGGTTTTTTATCCCCCTATTTATGTGTTTATATATATATATAATATTTTTTTTTTTTTTTTTTTTTTTTTTTTTTTTTTTTTTTTTTTATTTTTTTATTTTTTTTTATTTTTTTTTTTTAAATATTTTTTTTTTTTTTTTTTTTTTTTTTTATATATATATATATATATATATATATATATATATATATATATATATATATATATATATATATATATATATATATATATTATTCTAGGGTTATAGCTTGGCATTTAACAAACAGAGCCGATAGAGAAGAAATATCACTAGTGTGTGACAGAGATGAATCAAACCGCGTTACAGAGTCGGCGGGTTTAGACCACTGTGCAACCAAACTCAAGTGCCAAGCTAAAATCGTAGACTAGTAGGTATTTGTCTGCATTTTATACTAATTTGAGAGAGGCAACATAAACTAATAAAAATGAAAAAAGTTAGTAGTTAATAAAACAGACTTCTTTATAAATAGACAGCAATGCACTTTAAAAATATATTATTTTTTACTTTACTACGCCCCACTTATGTTTATTTTCATTTCAAAGGGGAAACTTTTCATAAGACAACAGAAAAACAGCTTATAAAGTAGATTATGAACATATTTTTTTATTGTTGAAAGTTCCAAGAAAGAAAAAGAAAAACGATCTCGAGTAGGCAGGAATCCTTAATAACAAATGATGATATTTTATCGACACTATTCTAGATGTTATATTTTATGTAAATATTTAATTGAGTAGATTGTCGGTTATCATTGTTATCAAGATTTTTCATACAAGCATCTCATCAATCAGTCATCACTCATCATATCATGAATTAATCATCAACAGCATCATAGGCATCTTGATTATTTTGAAGAAAATTATGTTTCTGTTATCAAAATGATATTTTTGATCGAATACAACTGAATTAAAAAAAATTACTTAATTTCAAGTTTTACTTTATTAAAAGAATATCCTATTTAAATTTCCTTGTGTTTCAACTGGAATGTATGGACAACTATACAATAAATGAAAATAAACATCTAAGATCCGGGTTTTCAATCTGCGGTTAACCACACTCGCAGCTTTAGAATATTTTTTTTATTTTTCCTTACATTTTTAAAGTGGTTATAATAACAAATATTTCAACGGAATTAAATTTTTGTTGAAATGGTTTTTAATAAGATCTCATTGATTTTCATGAAAATGTAGTATAGATTAATCTTCAGTTCACGATTGAAAACTACTACTTAAATAAGGATTTTGATGTAAAAATTGTATTTTGATTATAGGAATAAATTAAAATAATTTAGGAATAAAATAAATTAAATCTATTATCTTGAACGCAAATGCAATAAAGGAAAAATTTACTTAATCTTATTTTGTAAATAATATGATCTGAAAAAGTAAACTTTAACCTTTCTGTTAGTCTATATATCTAATCTTAACTACTTCTAACAGATAAGAAACACCGTATCCCGTAGTGAATTGATATCCCGCGTACACCACTGTTTGTCCTGCCGTACATTCAGTTACAAAGATTAAAACTTAACAATAGGGTCTTTGAAAGGGCGATCCAAGACCTTTTAAAAAGACTAAAATTATTACCTAAGCGATCTTTAACAGCATTTTATAAGAAAATGGAATTTTAAAGTTATCGCAAATGTGAGATTCCAATCAGTTTTATGGGGCGACAAGAATAAGGTGTTTGGTTTCTAATTTATATTTTTAAACGAAATAAACAGTAATTATTGACTTGACTAGTAAATGTTCTAATGCAAAACGTGAAAAAAAGGCAGCTAAGGTGATAATTGTAACATTGCAAAATTTTCTTTTTTTTTACTATGCTATACTAACTACTGTATAGGGTGTTTTCTATATAAAATACTTGAGGAAGTAATCCCTCAAGTAATTTTATGGAGAAAAGTTCATATGAAAGTATGTCTTATCTGCTTTGGTTTTGGAGATACTGGAGCGTTGTAAATTTCGATTTTTTTCTATCTTCCACATTTTTCGAGATATTGATTTAAAATTCTGTACATGTATATCTTCTCGTAATATCAACTATACTATGGTAGTTTTACTGAAAATGATAAATAAGGACATTTTTTTGAGGCATCATGTCTAGTTTCCCCCACCTAAACTTTTTTGTAGTATGTTACTGACTATTATGTGTAGTTGTTTTAGATCCTTTCATTTATGTTTTAACTATATTGTTTTTAGCAGTTATTTGATATCTCATTTCGTTTAGAAGTTATTAAATAAAATTCGATTGCATGTTTATTGAATGAATATTAATTTTACTTTTTGACAAAGTTAACAACGCTATGTAGTTTTGTCATTAAAATTGTTTGTAATGCTACTGTTAAAAGAAATTTAGCTGTTTCCAGCTTTTCTTTTGATTTTTGGGTCTCTTGAATGATATCGATTTTCTTCAGTTATAGTCATTAGACAAAATTCTATGGGACTGGAATTTTTACTTATTATATCCTAAATGTGAGGTAAATTTCTGGAAATTTTCCTGCGTTGAGGAAAATTTCCAATAAATTGACTAACAAGAGGGATATTCGGTAAACCACAAGAATTTTTCAATTTAATTCAGAAAATTTTAAATTGAGTTGCATGGCATTAGTCACTATTGGTTTGATAGTTATATAAACATTCTAAAAAAATTATAAACGATGTTAAAATGTCTTCGCGTTTTGGAACAGTGTCATTAAAGACGATAGATCAGAAAATTCAAAATATGACATCGATAAATACGGTCTGTTCCAAAAAATCTACCATTTGAAAAGTTGTCAGAAAGGCAGTATGATATAATCCATGAATCAGTTTCCGTAGATCTGTTGTGTACTGTATAGGTTGAATGTGCCTCAGTTAACATTTCTCAGACCGTAGGAAAACAAAACGATATCTGTTCAGGTTTTATGGTGATTGATTTACATTTTTCCACAGAATCGTTAAATTTCTTAGTTTTCATATTATCTATGTTTTTGTGGACTTACACAGTACAAAATAGAGGCCTTATAATATTTATATCTTTGTGAGCATTGTATAATTAATTTATAAACGGAAATATAACCAATTTATTATAATAATTACAGTGTAACAGTAAGAAATCTCTGATACCGAGATTGATAACTTATTCTTACTTTTGCGGGATATTCCTTACAAAGGATTTCCTTTACCCAACCACAACTGAACTAGTTGTGTATTTCAATACTTTTGAATGACTTAGCCTCGTAGGCATTATTCTCAATATCTCAATAATTGACAATATTCCCACGTGTAAGATTTGGAAATACCTCAATATTTGTAGTGAAGTGTTCCTTTTCACAGTATAAGCATTTAAACCAGCAGCACATTTTCCATATATCTAACCAGTACGTCACGAGACAATTCCGTAAAATACAAATTCATTTCTATCCTGAGCACACATAATTAAAGAAATAAAACAATAAAAATTGTTTTACATGTTAGATAACCATTATTAGTTTTTAAAATACATTTAAAACAATGTTCAGTTGGCGGATCACAAAAATTGTTTTCCAATCGTCTCAAGTGTTACTACTCTACAACTGGAAGAACAAAATTTTTAAGTTAATGATGACTATCCGAAAACAGGTACTGAAAAGTTGCTATTCAAATCAATATTGCTTCTGAGAGTAGGGAAGGTTTTGAGGAAAAATCGGTTGTATTCCTATCTCATACAGCGCGTTCAGGATTTGTTATCGAATTAGGCGTTAATTGGTGTCAGTGGATTTCAGAAATAACTGAGGTAATCCCAATTTCCTGCTAATATTGTTTACGGACCAGGCTAGCTTCTCCAAAGAAACTGTTGTAAATTTTCATAATAACTACATATGGGCTCAAAAAAACTCGGATGCCATAATGAAAAGATCGTTTGAGCACAGATTTTCTGCAAATATTTGGGTTGGGATTTTTAGTACTGATACGTCTGATACGACAGTACGACAAATATGGTTTATGCAGGATGATGCTCCTTCTCATTTTTTCCTTAAATGTGCATACGTTTCTGAATGCAATCTGGACAGATAGAGGAAAAGGTGGCTTCCTATATCACCAGATATTCATTCCTTAGATTTTTTACTATGGATCCATCTAAATGCACTCGTTTATACTACCCTTATATTTTACATAACTTAGAAACCACTTCATACAATATAAACTCCTGAAAACAGTAGGCATCTTTGATGAGGCAATAACATTGACGCAGTTTCCAGAAAGAACAAGACACTGTGCAAAATACCCGTGTTTCATTCATCAATGTGGCATCATATGTTGCTGATTAATGTTGGTTTTATCATCTCCAGATGATGTCAACTTTATTGGCAAAACGCGTGTGAAGTATCTTGTGCAATGTTTTCAATCCGGGAAAACGAAAGATTTTCAATTTTTAAAAACGACATAAAACTGATATTTTTTGGTTCTCAAACCGGCATAAAAATAATTGTTTTTCGGATAGACTTAAGTTTCATTTTGATAATGAATAATAATAATTATTTATGTAATTTGAATTATTGGAAATTATCTCGGAAAATTATAAAATAGCCTGTATACATTAGAAACACCTTCCTTATTAATTTAAACAAATATATTTTCTTTAATCTGTTCTTTCTTAATTAAGCCAAACTCAAGTATATCCATAAAAAATACACTGATTGGCTTGGCACTTTTTATTTACAGTTATCTATAAAACTCGTCAGATAGTAAAAAATAAAATAAAATTTATATACACGTTCCTGATAATGAAGAAATAGCATTTTAACGTAAGTTAACTGTACTGTAACTGATCCGTCCACAAGCTATGGACATTTAAAAGTTGGCCGGCAATGTGTATAACTCGTTTGTTTCGAAACAAGTGAAGATGTGTCGTAATCACATAAACTTCAACAACACAGTAGGCTGTTTATAGGGTTCAATTTCAAATATCTGCCGAAGCGATTAAGATAAAATATGTCACTCTTAAGTAACTGTAACAGAAACCCAAACTATAAAAAATCGTTGGTAAATGTTTGTTACTTTTACTCGTATCAGTTGTGGGAAAAAGTAGTTAATGAACTTAATTTCAGATGAAGAAGGCGTAATAATTGCACTCGGGCATTGCCGACTGAGAATGCCTATTTAATTATTATTTTGGTTCTGACACAACACATACTAGCTTGCTTGCCTGCTTTTTGTTTCCCACAAAACCTGTTTCCATAAATTTTGTCAATAATTGTAAAACATACTGACAACCAACCCTTCTATCTGGGTGATTTCTATTGAATGTGCGCTCCGTAGATCTAGCACAATTATCGTTTTTAAAATAAATTCTGACAATTTCTATTTTCTCCTGAAGGATATAAACCATTTTGAGAACTCACTCTGGTAAAATGTATCTCGATTTAAAATTGGTTGTGAACAAATTAATGTTCAAGGACTATCAAATACTTATGAGTCTTTTATTATTCTAAAACTAAACGGACAAGGAAAGTGTTTTTTGTCGAAAAAACTCGTGTTGATTTGAGAGCATTAAAAAATGTATTTTTTTTTATAAATTTCAGTACCCAGTGCCGTGTATTTTAAATTTTTTAAACGATTTCGATTGTGTAATCATCAAAAATAAAATTATTTTCCTTAAGAACGAATCGATAAATGTTAAAAAAAATACACAGTTATGTAGGGAATTGAAAGACTTTTTAAAAGATGTATCACTCGACCCCCTTGCCATTTGAATTTTTTGAAGGGGTGGCCGTGTAAGGTAGAGGGATGATGATAGGTATACAAGTATTATATTAAAATATATCCCCCCTTGGAAAAAAAGGTCGACGTGTTTCACCAATTTTTCAAAAAAATTTTATCTCCAAAGTTATTCAGGGTGCCTACTTTTGGTTGGGACACCTTGTATACATTTAATTCATAGGCACAAAAAATATTTTTTTCAGATACTTTATAAATGTTTCAGTAACATCTGTGATACCACAAAACGTTCTTCATACATTGGCAACATAATTTACACATTCGTAAAACATTTCATGTATGGGTAATAGGAATAAGTATCGGGAAAAGTATAAGATTTGCAATTTCTAAACGGAAAAGAAATAGAAACACAAAACGAGTCATCGTTTTTGTTATAAAAAATCATTTTTATATTCTCTTTATTCTCAGGAGTCGAAATAAATACGACAGACGTAGTCAACGTGATGGTGTGGAGCAGTCAAAAGACAGTTTTAATTAAGATGTCGAATACTACATTTTGTCGCCATTGTCATTTTCAATGGTCTGAGCAATATATGTACGATTAACAATTGAATTTGCCAAAGTCTTTCGGGGAACGATTTTTTTTATATATAAATAACAGTAAATAATCAGTGACATTATTTATAAAGAAGATTAATAAACACTACATCTGCATGATATATTATTGTCTTAAACAAATTGCATGCATCAAATTTTTATAATGTCCTTCAGGATGGTTTTGCGATGCACAGTGAATAATTAATTCTTAAATATAATTGTGCAAAAAAAATTCATTTTACTTAATCATTGAGATGTTTATTTGAAGTTATTGTCATGATATTTATTATGGTAATAACTATGCCATTACTGTACCAAATTATGCCACCAAGGGGTCAATAACTACACTTTTATGTATATTTTGATATTTTTTATATAATAAATTAATTATAACAATATAACTTGAAATAATTGCATAAAAATAGTAAGTAATCTTTATTAGTCGCATACAAATAGTTAGAAATTACTCGCTTCATAACAAATATTATAGTCTAAGCAATAGCGTGGAAATTCGATGATAAAAGGTTAACCGTCTGCCAGTCGGTTATCAAAGAGACCATATGAGTACTATACTTTTTTCTCTTGAAATTTTTGGTATGGCGGCCGGATACGGTGGGGGACACTTTTTTTTCAAAGGTTACCGATATTTGTCCGCATAGGGAGTTAGTATATGTACTCCACATACCCCATTTACGCTGGCAGACAAAACTTCCGGTCGGCGCGCGGTAACCGGAAATTGAAAAAAAATAAATTTTTATTACCGCACCTAACCTAGTACAAAATATTTGTTTTGGTATGCACAGTACTGTATTATAGTGGCAGACATTTCTGTCGGTCGGTTTTTGAGCAATTTGCCATTAAAGTGGCTAAAAATGGATCAAACTTTGAAATATTGATAAAAAAGATAGTTAAAATTAAAAAAAAAAAACGTCTGCTCAGCCAGCTTACGGTCCACAAAGCACTAAAAACCTTAACCTTGGCTGGCAGATATTTTTGCCAAATTTAACTCCCCAAACCACCATCGAGAGGGTTTAAAAAGTCTCAAATTTTTCGTATTTTCTACTGCTATAACATATCCAAAAGGAAGTTTTTTTTAATATTTATAAGAAAAAAAGTACAGACACGAAAAACTGAAAAATTTTGTAAACCTTTAGGGGTGGTTCCCAAGTAACAACTCTAAGATACTTTTGATTTATTTAGGTTTTAAAAGTGCTTTAACATGTTCAGTAAAATGATAGTGGTTTTAAAATTACCTTAAGATAAACTAAAAGTTCTTAAAGACCACAGATTCTTATGCAAAGGATTTAATGCACTCTTTAAATTAAAATAAAAAAACTGTTTGCTCCTAATGCCCTATTGATCTTATACTAGTTTTATAATACTCTTGACATTAGCTATTTTAAAACTAATTTGCCTTTTTAAAGAATTAAATAGCAAGTTGGTTTTAAAACAATCCATTTTGGAACAAATGGTTTTAATGTAGTTTTATGGAGTATCCTTGATGTAGTCATTAAAACCCATTAAGAAAACTATTTTATCTTAAGCCTATATGCTCAATGAAATTCCACATTAAATCCTAAAACATAGTTTTTACTTTTTAAAGAGTAAATTAAGAATATTTTAAAGTTCAAAGGTTTTAATTTAGTCAATTTGATTAAAAGAAATGCCTGTTGGATTTTTGTTGACTTTATTAAAACTAATTCTACCCCCTCCATAATCGGAGGAAACACGCCATCTGCTCAATAAACTGATTGCTGATTTAGTGAACCAGTGCAGTCCGTGTACCTACTTTATGCATGAATGAAAACTAGAAGACATATTTAAAATGGAAAATATTAGTGACAAGTATTTTAAATTAAAACGAAGTCACTAAATCCAGCAATCACAAAACCGGCACAATTTTAAGGTTAGGATTTCATACGCGCGCCAGATCCCTTTAAATCAATAAGGCCACAAGTTTGAACATATTAAAGCAACTTAGTTTTAAAAGGAAGAGTAAATAAATGTCTGGGAGAGTAATTGTACTTAAAGTGGTAAATAAAACGCTATTTTAAGTCTTGTAAGATTTAAAATGTTCTATTAACTTGCAATCAGTTTTTATCTAGACCACGCCATTTTTTATATAAGATACAGACCCGCCATGATGAATATTTTCAGTAGCCAAAGAAAAAAATATTATTGAAATATATGCGCTTTACATCCTCTTAAATAACTGAAGGACGGTGTGTCCAAACATGCAATTTAATAAAAGAAATGCATTTGGATGTTTAGATGCAAAATAAAAATTGACGATATTTTTAAAAAAATTTTTAGATAATAAAAAAACATTATATTGGTGGCGCTCGAGTTATATAGAAGTATTTTATTATATGTTGTCAGAAAAGTGCCATCCGTTGGTAATTTTTACCAGAATAGTTTGCATTTGATTATTATTTTTGATCAGCTTTATATGCGTTACGTTTAAAATATTACCACTCTGCCGTTGTTTTAACTATTTCACGCATAAAGTTGTCCGACTTTAAAACAAAATAAAACCCTTTTAGGATTAATTATAATGATTCTCAAGGCAATTTAGTCTGCTGCAATTTTATTTTAAATGCAAAACGTTTTAATACATAAATTTAAGGTTGCCTTGAAGAACTCTTTAAGAATATGAAATTAAAACTAAATGGTTTTTAATATAGTTTTAAAATTTAGTCTTCAAGACCCTTTTAGGATGGGCCCTTTTGGCTAGAAGCTGCTTTATGGTGATCCTAAGCTTGTCTTGAAGATCATTTGGTTTTATTCGAAGTTTTATTGTATAATTTTAAAGCGACCTTGGAGATCTTAATAAGAGAATTAGTGTTACCTGGGTTGGGAGGGGTTAAATTTGTCAAAAATGTCTGCCAACTAAGGTTAGGGTTTCTTAGTGCCTTGTGAAAGCTGGTTGGGCGGACGTTTTTTTAATTTTAACTAACTTTTATCAACATTTCAAATTTTGATCCATTTTTCTCCACTTTGTTGGCAAATTGCACAAAAACCGACCGATAGAAATGTCTGCCACTATAGCACAGTACTATACACACCAAAACAAACATTTTGCGCTAGGTTTGGTCCGGTAACTAAAAATTGTTTTTTTCAGTTTCCGGTTACCGCGCGCCGATCGGATCTTTTGTCTGCCAGCGTAATTGGGATATGTGGAGTACATAATACTAACTACCTATGTGGACAAATATCGGTAATCATTTGATTAAAAAAACTTTCCCCCTTCCGTATCCGGCCGCCATACCAAAAAATTTCAAAAGAGAAAAAGTATATTACTCATATGGTCTCTTTGATTACTAATCCAGTCACTTAAGCCAAAAAAGAGAGTCAACCTCGGAATGAGAGATAATAAGCTGTAAACTTGTATAAACCTTTATTTTGGCGTTCTAAAAGTTGTCTCAAAAGTCTCATAAAATCTCGTGTCCGCGTCTTAAGATATTCAAGGTCAAAGGTCACAAAAATCGGGTTCTTGCAAATATCTCGCTTCCTATGGTTTTAATGCCATTTGCGTTTATTATAAAAATTGTAGATAATAAAATTCTCTACAACTTTTGTTCCAAACATTTTTTTATATACTCAACCGTTTTTGGGATAGAGGGCGGAGAGCGGCACTTACCTATTCACAGCATAATGCAAGGTCGACCGTAAGTCCCGGTAAATAATACGCCGTATAAAGTCTATAAATCATTAAAAAATATATAATTATGAATAATTTGCATTGTTTATTAATTAATACATTATATTTAATAATATTTTTCATTTATCGAATATATATTTGTTTAATATTACTTACCTTTCCGTGTAATCAACTGCAAGAATGGTTGTGATTCACACTGTGGATGCAGGAAATCGGGGTTGCAATGTTCTTTAGCTTGTGGCCAGTGTAATGAGCAAGCGTGCCTCAATTCTTCACCGTATCAAAGCGATCTCGATGAAGATAGTACATTTGACCCCGATATTCTCGAAGATCTAGAGACAAATATCCTTGACAACGAAAATGATGATATTGAATTGGAAATTTTCGAGCGACCGGAAGACGATGAAGAAGAAGAAGAAGAAGAAGAAAATTAAGACTCAAGCCCTTCTAATTATAAAAGTTTTTGAAAACCTTCCCCACATTTGAACTTCAACTGTAATAAATATATGAAAAAGTATTTCTAAATAAAGATATAATTAAAATGTATTTACTCTATTCTTTTTTCTACTTAAAATATAATTAACATATATATTAGAATATAATTAAAATATACCTACTTAAAGTATTCCACTCAACAATTTTTTGATTACACGAAAGGTAAGTAATATTAAACAAATATATATTCAATAAATGAAAAAATATCATTAAATGTAATGTATTAATTAATAAACAATGCAAATTATTCATAATTACATATTTTTTAATGATTTATAGACTTTATACGGCGTATTATTTACCGGGACTTACGGTTGACCTTGCTGTGAATAGGTAAGCGCGGCGCGCTCTCCGCCCTCTATCTCAAAAAACGGTAGAGTATATAAAAAAATTATTGGGACAAAAAGTTGTAGAGAATTATATTCTCTACAATTTTTATAATAAATGCAAATGGCATTAAAACCATAGGAAGCGAGATATTTGCAAAAAACCGATTTTTGTGACCTTTGACCTTGAATATCTTAAGACGCGGACACGAGATTCTATGAGACTTTTGAGACAACTTTTAGAACGCCAAAATAAAGGTTTATACAAGTTTACAGCTTATTATCTCTCATTCCGAGGTGAAACCTCTAATGTGACTGGACTATACCGACTGGCAGACGGTAACCTTTCATTGTCGAATTTGCACGCTATAGCTTAGACTATTACCAAATATATTTAAATATTACAGGCAGTTCTTAAATTGCCAATCGCTACATGGTTAATACTAGTATAGGCATGTTGGTTGTAATGTCATCCATTTAATTGATGATGAGTGATGACGACAAGCATTTTATTGCAATACTTACTTTAATAATTTCCGCATTTCCCTCACCTTAAATATAAAAAGAAGAAACTTTTAATAAAGATAACCACATTTTTAAAACTCGCCGTATTAAAGTTCGAATGTATTTGAATAAAATTAAATAAAAACATGCCTATATATTATATTAAATGACCTTTTTGGTCGTAAAATAAAGAATTTTAATAAATATTAGAAAATATTTATTTCAGTGGCGAAAATGTTTGACGTCTTCCTAACACATAAATTACTTTTAATAGAGTGGCCTACGAGAAAGGTGAAAATCTGGCACCTGGCATTAAAATATCTTTATTGCAATTTGACCAAAAAAATTACTTAATAATTTTTATAGGCAAAGCCAAAATTGGGGATGTCGGTAGTTAAACCAGCTTTCATTATAATCAAAAATTGTTTTGTGGACACTAACTACACTTGTGCATAAAAAAGCAGGCAATAAAAATATTTGACATCTTTTCATCATGATCAACTTTTTTAAAAGATTAGAAATATAATTGTTTATTAAAGGAACACTTTTTAGATATTAAGCAAAAAAACCCTTGACATTTTACATTTATTATTGAATCAAAAAATCATCCGTCGTTTTCTTATATCTGCCCGAATCTGAGCAAACTAACATACAAGTGCGAGGTAAATAAATTAAATAACAATAAAAGGACATACCATTAGAGAATTAATCAAAATAACTACTGCTTCCGCCTAATATTAAGAATAATTGGATTACATGATAAAATTATTAGTATTTTAACAAAAAAAATTCGAAAAAATGACTAGTTGAGTTGATTTGATGCTAACATGAAATGTTCATTTACATAGAGAGATTGGGATCTTTAAAGATCTAGTAGAAGTCTAAACTTCTATTAGATTTCTATTAGATCTTTAAAGTATTGGGTGTATTTTTTTAGTCTGGTTCACATGTACTTTTTTTTCTTAAATTTTTCAGTAGTCTCGAAAATTACGACCATGGTGTCATTCGATTCGTATTGTCACCTAGAAAGTTTAAGGAAAAGTCCGAAAAGGGGCTGAAAAAAAATTACAAAAAGTTATAAACAATAAAGTGAAAAAAAAGTGGGGGTTTGGTTTTTTTTTGAATATCTCGGAAAATATTGAAAATTTTCGAAATTGCAAAAAAAGTTCTAAAAAGATCAACAAATTTACTAAAAAAAAGTTCCGACTCCCGGAACTGTAGCTCTAATATTTATAATTTTTACAGAGCCCTGAAAATAGAGCCAAAAGCGGGCAGTCTGGCTTCCGCGCACGTTGCGTCACTCTGACACAACAACAAAAAAAATTATTTAAATATATTAAATGTGAATATTAAGGAATAAAAAAATTCATGGAGTGTTGGGATACATAAATAAACAATAATCAGCGGTCAAAAAATTTTTATCTCAATTTTACCATAAATTATGCATTAGTTTATTAACTATTTTTTTCTAAACTGAAAGTTAATATAAAAACCCAGATAATTATAAAACTAATACCCTAGAATTTTTTTCACTTAGTAAAGTTATTCTTGATAGTTTAACAAATCGATTACCGTTGCAATAATAAAAATTTTTTGATTTTCCACTTTTTTTTATTAACAATTGAAAATTATAAAATAAAAAATAGTGAATAAGAAATTTTTTTTTTTTCAAAAATCTTGATTGTTTCGAAGTCTCATGGTTAAAAGCTTCTTAAAAATATATTTTTTTTTACTACTATTGTTTAAAAAATTGTTATTAACAAATACATTGTTTATGAGGAAATCGAAAATTTTTTTTTGGATTACATTTATTGATGAAAATTATGATTTTTAGAGAAAAAATCGTTCCTTAAAAAAAATTTCTTTGTTGCTAAAAAATACGTTTGTTAATTAACAATCGTTTTTTGCAACTAATTATTAAAATTAAGGAACCGTTTTTTCTCTAAAAATCATAAATTCTACCGTTCTTTAAGATTTTCAAAAAATAAATTTTTTTTATTCATTTTTTATTTGTTTATTTAAAAAAAATTTGTTATAAACAAATTAATTTTTTCAATTTTTTATAATATATAATAAAAGCAGCCATGCATTGTTTTTCTTGAAAAAATTTTTTTTCTATTTTTAATAAATGTTTAAATATTGTTATACCTTAAAACTTGTCTTTCTCACCCGCTCTTTAGCTTTTAAAATTATAATAACTTTTAAACTATTACAGATATGACAATAATGCTTCAAGTCTTTTTTGTTCATTATTAATTAACTAACAAATTTAACTTTTTACTAAAGTTCTAGCTCCATTATTTATTTATTTATTGACTATTATTTATAAAAAAATTTTTTTTTAAGTCTTTTTAATATGGATAACTATTATTATGCATCATTAAACTATAGGGATTTCATTACTTGCACTTTTTGTAGTTTAGTTGTCATTAAAATGCAATTAAAATTTTTTTTGCATAGAATTGAGAATAAATCAATTAAATATTCAGTTTTTACGTTAATTTGAATTTAATGAGTCTCCTCAATTACCATTCTTAGATTTTCTATGCCTACAAATTTAAAAATTACTTTAATATTGGGAGACGAGATTGAGGAAGTTCAAGGAACATCAAGACAAGAAGATATAGTAGATGGTGAACCACCGCCACAAAAACGATCAAAAAGATTGCAAAAGAGTAGTAAATAATAAATGAAACCATTTGTAAACAGTACAAAATATGCTTTAATAAATTTTAAAATAACATTCATTATGTTTTTGATTTTTCCAATCTTATAAAATCTTTTTTGACTATATTTTCCCAAAAAGCTTCATTTTTATTGTAAATTAATGTATTAATAATAAATCCTACTGTGTTTCAAGCAATAATGATTGATAAAATTTGAATAATAATAGTTATTCATATTAAAAAGACTTAAAAAAATTTTTTTTTATAAATAATAATCAATAAATAATGGAGCTAGAACTTTAGTAAAAAAGTTAAATTTGTTAGTTAATTAATAATGAACAAAAAAGACTTGAAGCATTATTGTCATATCTGTAATAGTTTAAAAGTTATTATAATTTTAAAAGCAAAAGAGCGGGTGAGAAAGACAAGTTTTAAGGTATAACAATATTAAAACATTTATTAAAAATAGGAAAAAAAAATTTTTTCAAGAAAAACAATGCATGGCTGCTTTTATTATAGAATAGAGTATAAAAAAAAAATTGAAAAAAACTAATTTGTTTATAACAATTTTTTTTTTAAATAAACAAATAAAAAATGAATAAAAAAATTTATTTTTTTGAAAATCTTAAAGAACGGTAGAATTTATGATTTTTAGAGAAAAAAACGGTTCCTTAATTTTAATAATTAGTTGCAAAAAAACGATTGTTAATTAACAAACGTATTTTTTAGCAACAAAGAAATTTTTTTAAGGAACGATTTTTTCTCTAAAAATCATAATTTTCATCAATAAATGTAATCCAAAAAAAAAATTTTCGATTTCCTCATAAACAATGTATTTGTTAATAACAATTTTTTTAAACAATAGTAGTAAAAAAAAATATATATTTTTAAGTAGCTTTTAACCATGAGACTTCGAAACAATCAAGATTTTTGAAAAAAAAAATTTCTTATTCACTATTTTTTATTTTATAATTTTCAATTGTTAATAAAAAAGTGGAAAATCAAAAATTTTTTATTATTGCAACGGTAATCGATTTGTTAAACTATCAAGAATAACTTTACTAAGTGAAAAAAATTCTAGGGTATTAGTTTTATAATTATCTGGGTTTTTATATTAACTTTCAGTTTAGAAAAAATAGTTAATAAACTAATGCATAATTTATGGTAAAATTGAGATAAAAATTTTTTGACCTGATTATTGTTTATTTATGTATCCCAACACTCCATGAATTTTTTTATTCCTTAATATTCACATTTAATATATTTAAATAATTGTTGTTGTTGTTGTGTCAGAGTGACGCAACGTGCGCGGAAGCCAGACTGTCCGCTTTTGGCTCTATCTTCAGGGCTCTGTAAAAATTATAAATATTAGAGCTACAGTTCCGGGAGTCGGAACTTTTTTTTAGTAAATTTGTTGATCTTTTTTAGAACTTTTTTGCAATTTCGAAAATTTTCAATATTTTCCGAGATATTCAAAAAAAACCAAACCCCCACTTTTTTCCTCACTTTATTGTTTATAACTTTTGTAATTTTTTTCAGCCCCTTTTCGGACCTTTCCTTAAACTTTCTAGGTGACAATACGAATCGAATGACACCATGGTCGTAATTTTCGGAGACTATTGAAAAATTTAAGAAAAAAAAGTACATGTGAATCAGACTATTTAGAAAACATACAAAATTATTAATACTACACATTTAAATACAGTGAGTGATTCGTGTGTTTTATAACATGTAAAATTATGTGACCAATCCCCGAAAATTTGACTTTTCTTAAATTATGGTTCAGAGCACAGTACATGCTTTGGCGGTACAATACATTAGACATAGTATACTGATGGAAGACTGAAATATGGTATGTTATCGTGCGCAGTGTGCACTGTTGACCGCACGAGTGCTAGATGGAAAATCAATTCGACGGTTTGCCTGCCTCTGGTTAACATTGCAACGTGGTCATTTAAGATACCCATGTCTAATAATTCAATGTACATACTGTGTACTACAAACTGGAACGATACAGAGAAGATTAGCATGGCCCTGCGCAAGGATGACACACAGAATCGTAAATTGTTCCCCATTTTTTTCACGACGATTTTACACAAATTGACCGTTTTGGAAATCAAAATTTTTGCGCATCATTACAAATTCTATAAGATACACCTCAGAGAGATACACCAGCTATATCCCCACATTGAACCATTAGCGCGGATTACATCAGATATATTTCTCAAAAATTCTATGCAAACAGCTTAATGGACAGTCCGTTAACAGCCAACATCACACAAATTAAGGAGCACAACTCATCAAATCGTACAAACAGACTGGGCCAAATTCCGTAGTAGTGCAGTGGCGTCAGACTTGAAACAAGGTATATGTAAGTAAACAATCGACAGTGCATTTATTATTTGAGTACAGCCCCCTTATTTGATTGCAATAGTTAATATGACAATTGTATATGTTACACAGTGTTTACCTTTCACCTGTTATGTAGAGGCAACAAAGGCTGAGATAACCAGATAGCCAAAGATGATCTGTGAGCCAACAGGATTTAACTGAAGCATAAAAGCTTTTACGTCATTAAAGTACGTGTGAAAATTAAAGCTGGCAAGTCGTGAGACAGGACATAGGCGTACGCATCATAATAAGCGTAATAAAATAAATTAACTGGCAACAAAAACAATAAACTGTTCCAATTTATAAGAATGTATGCACAACTTACCCTCTTAACTAGCTTGATGAACTATCTAGGTTATCACAAACTGAAGACTATCTGTAAAAACTTTGTAGCATCACGTATGTTTCTATGGTTGTCTCCGTGAATGATGTTCGCAGGGGTGAAAAAATATACTTATATTTTGAGAACGACCGTTCGACTTCTATTGATGTAATACAGGCATACTTAAAACAGTTTTTGAACGCATTTAACGGATTTGAAAATGCACCCATCAGTACCATCACAAATTTGTATTAATCTGGTAAAACCGGTGTCTTGTTTGAACACACGTGCGAATTTCTCTGTAACGCGCTCATTTTTTGCATTACCTATAGCGTGTAGCAGTTGATTTACTTCGTCCATGATTTGCAGTAACTCCGCTAACGAGAACGTACTGTTTTGTAAGTTTTTTATGGCATCATGTAATCTTTTATAGTCCTTGTGAATAGTTTTTAAAGCGTCGAATTTTGTCTGGCTTTCCTGAATAGTTGCAGCCTCGTCAGGATTGAATTGTAGTATCACAGCTTTTATTTGTTGTAAATATTTAGCATAATAAAAAGCTGTCTTCAACCCTGTTCTCCAACGTGTAAGAATTGGCTGTGGTTATGTGTTGACGAGACGACATATTGTAAAAAAGATCTATTATAAATGTTACAGTACGCATACTAAATCCTCTTAAATAGACATTTCCACTATTACTATGTAGCAAGAGACTGGTTATACTGGCAAAACAATTACGTGGGTGATGCTGGAAACATTAGAACAGTTTGACCTGTCACCATGTTAAATGTTGATGTTTGTGACCGATGGTGCTGCGACACTACGTTTGGTAGGCCGTTCTCTTCAAGAACACGGTTGTAGGTTGGTACATGTTACGTGTAAACTGTATGCTTTAATCTTGTGGCAGAAACTATTCGACGAGGTTTCCAGAGGTGGATGCATTAATAACAAGTACAAAAAAAGTGTTTCTTAAATCTCCTAAACGTTTTCGCGCATTTCCCAGCAAGTGGCCCGGTATTTCCGAACCACCACAGTCGATTTTTACAGGTTGGAAAACATGGTTGAATGCAGCATTTTATTACGCTGAATATTTACAACAAATAAAAGCTGTGATACTAATTCAATCCTGATGAGGCTGCAGCAATTAAGGAATGCCAGACAAAATCGAAGATATTTCCTTTGAAACAGCTTTAAAAACTATTTACAAGATTACACGATGCCATAAAAAACTTACAAAACAGTACGTCGTCATTAGCGGAGTCACTGCAAATAGTGGACGAAGTAAGTCGACTGCTACACGATATAGTTGACGAAAAAAATGAGCGCGTTAGAGAAAAGATTGCACGTGTGTTAAAGCAAAACACCAGTTTTACCAGATTAAGACAAATTTCTGATGGTACTGATGGTGCAACTCCATTTCTGCCAGCTCTAGTGATAATAGAGAACTGGCTACAACCATGTCCCCCAACGTGTTAAAATAGCTTATTGTGGCAGTGGGATGTCGGACAGGCTACACAAATGTCCTTAGCATGTGTAGTGGCTTTCACAAAAATCTGATTTTTATTTGCAATTTGCGCGTCTATTCCTGTGAATTTTTAAAAAATTGCCTGCTACTAGAAATGTAGGGTGTAGACCATACATGTTACGTGTATTAAATATGGAAGAACAGCTTTTAGCAACTGGCCAGCTTTAAGCATATACCGTGCTCGATCAGTCACTAGCATTAAAACTTGTGAACTGTGAACTCATTGCTTTCAATGGTGTTATAACTGGATTCCGTATAGTTTTCGCTTTTACGGCTTCAACTCTTTTACTAGCAAGTAAAAATGCAGACGACGGTCCCCCAGGATCTAGAATTAGTGCTTTTAAATTTGCCACATGATTGCTTATTGCATCCGTCATTTCGTCTACCGCTACCGTATTTTTCTTTTTTGTTTTAGTGTGTTCCCAATTTTTTTTTTAGTATCGCTTTCAGATTAATTTTTGACGTGCGTCATCCTTTACCAATCTTATTAAATATGATTTGAACGAAACAACTACTCAGCGGGCAAATACCCCTACCTGCATTGGATTATACCTTCAAATCATGATAGATCGGTAGCCAATATCATTTGTCAATTCCTAACCAGACATAAACCGGTTTCGGTTTCGCTATCCGCCACAGATGTATCTGTGGCGGATAGTGACTTGCGAAGCAAATACCGAGGGCGGCGACCTCTAGCCCAGGTGGACTAAACTACTGTTATTAAATATGATTTGAACGAAACAACTACTCAGTGGGCAAATACCTCGACCTGCATTGGATTATACCTTCAAATCATGATAGATCGGTAGCCAATCTATCTATCCGCCACAGAAACATCTATGATGTCGGTCGGATAGTAGCATTTGGACCATATGAGAAGTTTCACATACCTCTCACCACTACTCAATTTACCTTAGTCAGTATATGACGAGCAGGTTGGCCACTAAAATTTGTCTGTTTCATAACCTATGACATACTGAGGAGAACTAATAAGTTCAAAACCGGTCTACGTCTGGTTAGGAATTGACAAATGATATTGGCTACCGATCTATCATGATTTGAAGGTATAATCCAATGCAGGTCGGGATATTTGCCCGCTGAGTAGTTGTTTCGTTCAAATCATATTTAATAACAGTAGTTTAGGCCACCTGGGGGTAGAGGTCGCCGCTCTCGGTACTTGCTTTGCAAGTCGCTATCCGCCACAGAGACATCTATGATGTCGGTCGGATAGTAGCATTTGGCCCATATGAGAAGTTCTACATACCTCTCACCACTACTCACTTTACCAACCTGATGTAATGCAATATCCATTCGTATATTTCTCGTGTATTACGTAAGGCAGGTTCCTTCTCTGCGACTCTGCTGAATTATTCGGAATTTTGCCCAGTGTACTTGTAAAACACAAACTACCTTACCAGTAGTCGTTGCTCATTTTTCTGCAGACCCTTTAGATCACACCCATATTATATATGCAAATTTCTGAATTTTCTCTTTTGCTTCTTTTCTCTTTGATGCATTTTCCCTCAAAACCTTATCTTCCACTAGCGAAATTTTTTTTTCCTTTTAATAGACAAACATTTTCAACTAAACTAATTCGAGAACCTAATTAGAAAAAAATTTAACGGTCAGACATAGCCGTTTCATTTCGGAATTGCTTAGAGGGTTTTTTCGCTGAGCATTTTCTTCCTGTATTTGTACGATACTATAATTAATTTTAATAGTAAAGTGCAGTCTAAATATTTTATGTTTTAAAACATATTAGTTATTATTTAAAGAACGGATGTTAACTGCTTTATTAAAACGTTTTTTATATTCTCTCTCTCTCTCTCTGGTATCTTTCCATCCAGCCTTGCAATTTCCACGGTGCTTCACACGTGGATGTTTGGTTGGCTCCGGGCGAGAAGACTCGAAAGAAAAATATCTGCAATTTTAACGAAGAAGTAAATCGTTATTGAATTGATTGAATTGAATTGGTCCATAGTTGTGAAAAAAGCTTAATAATAATACTTAATTAAGTCGAAACGTCGTAAGAGAGAGAACTGACTTAGTATTCCCTTGTCCTATTCGGGCGACCCTTTAAGTAAATTACTACATATGTAGGACACAAAGGTGCTTACTAGTATTCTTTGACTATCAATAGATATGATAAAATATTTTACTCATAACAGAATATAATTGATTACGTATATTGAATTGAATTGTTGAAAATGTAAAACTGATCTGCTATATCTTGACTTTTTAACATAACCTTAGTAAGTAAAACTATCAGTGAGTGTCATTCATGCTAACAAAATTCAGATTTTTCACAGCCTACCTAATTTAAATATGAGTAAAAAGAAACATAGCATAATGTAAATTTCATTGAGCTGATAAATTAAGTACTTTCGAAATTAAGGACTGATTCCTAATATCACGATTATTATCCAGTACCACGTCTTTCACTTAATAAAGATGTTAAGCTAACTGGAAACTGAGCAAATCACAGTTATTGCTGTACCAAACGTCACTCGAACAAAATTGATATTGGATTGCAAATTGGAACGCTGACATTGAATAAAATACTAATTAGCACTTACCTATCTGACAGCCAATTAATTCGTAGGTAAACAATTAATTGTGAAAAATAGTCCAGTTCTGGTTACAGCAGTTGCCTTGGGGTAATTTATACCCTAGACGTAATTTACCGAATTTAAAAAATCCCGTTTTATGTAAGTATCTAGGAAGTTGTTAGAACCAATTAATTTTAAAACAAAACCTGTTATAATTTAGATGCAATTAAGTGAATTATATTTTATATGAACTCATATGTAATTGCAATTGACAACAAGGTAAATTTATAAATTTATGTATGCTAATTAAATAAATTACTGGTGTTCAATTAAATAATCCACCGATCCCTCATCTCATGTTTTATTCCAGTGACGTCACTGACACCATAAATATATCTTATATCTTATTATTTCGAACTATGTAAAAACATGTTGCAAATTGAATGCATTGACTAATTAATTAATGTACCTACTAGTCTGTTATTTTACAATAATAATCCTATTTTGATATATATTAACTGAGAAATAACACCCTAGAGCGTTATGATTATCCATAATACCATAGTGCATTATAAATTTATAATGCATTAATATTTTCACTAAAATACAACACAAAACAACTAAATGGTGATGACGTTATTAACAAAAAAAATGTGATGCATAGTTTTGGCGTTTACAAACAATTTTGATTAATACACTGGATTGAGTAAGTGGTCGGTTCCTTGTGAACATCTTGTAAATAATTCTTATAAAGAAATACAATGCTTTTAGATGAATCAAATAAACTGTATTTAGATACACTCTACATATGTTTCGGCTTTTTAGGCCTTTCTCAAGAGCATTACAGATAAATACTAAAGTTATGAGCACAATTTACCTAATATATAAAAACTTTCACTAATCTGGTTAAAATTACAGGAAATTCCCTGGGTAATAAAACTAAATGTCTACCTACTCGGAGTATAATCTACTGGGCGATTCTTAAAACCTTATCTATTATAGGCGTGTTGATGTAGTTTTGCTGGTCATTGGGGGTACAATTTTGATTATTACTCTCTTTTAAGTGAAATCGGTCTGAACATAATAGATGTCAAATTAATCAACCGTAAATGTCAAAGAATTTAAGATTTAATAAAAACAGACTAGTAGAGCATTAAACGTTGTAGGCATGATGGGTGTTATATGATAATGACGCCCTCGGTCGACGTACACTGCCGATCTTGGTGCGTTATTATCTTTATAACACCTTTGATACCTTAATAACTATATTATTGTACTATATTTAGACAGTAAGTTTTTATATAATAATTTTGTTATCAAAACAATTTTATTAGGTACACTCACACTTCGGAATTTTTTCAGCAGTACACACGAAACTATGTACTTTAATAAGATTTTTGCCTTTGTATTTTTTTAACTTCAGTCCTAAGCTGTACACCATAAAAGGTAATATGCAGGCGTCGAAGATTTTCCATTTCAAGTTAATGGGGATACCCGGTTTCCTGAGGACGTGACAAGTTTCCCAAAATCCGCCGATAGCAGGCCAACTCGTCTGGTCATTTCTGCGGTCTGGTTGTCCTTGTTAAGCTGTAATGTGCGACCGAGGTACACTTATTCAACCACTTCAAGCGTGTGATTGTCGAGTGTGATCTGAATGTTGTCTGGACTCATGACCTTGGTCTTGAAGAGGTTCACCCGCAGACTCGCAGCCCTCGAAGCTTCCTTCAGCTCTCTCAGCATGACTTTAAGTTCGTCGGCATCAGTACCCATTAGGATGATATCGTCAGCGTAACGCTAGTGACTCAGAAATTTCCCATCGTTATTGACTCCTTTCCGCTCCCACGTCAGCTATCTAAAAACGTCTTGCAGTGCCAGAGTGGACAGCTTCGGCGAAATAGTATCTCCTTTTCTGGTTCCTCCCGTGATGAGGATCCTCCCGGGAACTAAATCTTCCTCGTCTTTCAATAGTGTGTAACGTGTTCATAGGTGTCTGATGAGATTTGGATGACTCGATTCCATCCTCGCAGCACACGTCGCTAGTAGAACTTCACAGAGATGAAAGCCTTCTTGTAATCGACAAACGTCAGGTGGAGTGAGACGTTGTACTCAGTGCATTTCTCGATGAGTGTTCACACTGTCTGAATGTAGTCGGTCATGCTGTACGCCATCCTAAATCCAGCTTGCTCTACAGGTTGGTAAAGGTCAAGTTTGTTGGTAAAACAGTTGGTGATTATTTTGGTAAGGAGCTTGTATAAAGATAGAAAGGAGGCTGATCGGCTGGTAATTTTCAATGTTCGTGGACTCGCCCTTCTTGAAGAGGATGGTGATTTCAGCATTCCTCCATACATCGAGAATCCTTCCTTCTTCCAGGCAGCTTCGACCCATCAATTTCGGGAATCTCCTCGGAACCAACGGTTAGGTTTTGGTACTGACTGGCTGTTAAAATTCTTCGATAGAAGTATTAGGTGCGGCCACGATATCGCCTATCTCTGACACAATCACGCCCTGCTCATTCCTCATCAGTAGTATAAATTATATTGTAATTATTAACAATACACTTTTCTTGCAAGAATTATGCTTATGCTTACTATTTGTCATATTTAAATATAAAAAAATTAAATACTACTTACTGGTTGTACTGTATTAAATCAACTGCAATTGCACTTTTATGTTCATTAAATTATATTATCATTCACCATCATTAATATATAACTATCAATCCATATAACGAGGTTCTTACTAACATATACATTGCATAGAGATATTAGCGATCAGTGACGACACATACTTAAGGCTTGTACGACCATGCGATGTTTAAAATTGATTCAAAGTATCCATTAAAAAATAATAAAAAGTGCTCAGCATTAATTTCAACGTAAAATTGCCAATATAATTTATATACTCTTGATTTAAAAATTTAATTTCTCTAGTATTTTGACTTTATTTAGTCATATTTTTTATATAAGTTTAGTAATAAAAAATCAGGGAAATATTGCTCTTACGCAATCTCTGGACATACCCCATATAATTAAAAAAATATTAAGCTGAATTATTAATGTTAACTATCCATTATAACACATCAACAATATAATAGTCACGTTAACTATTACTAAACAAGATTTATTAAAAAATATAATAAGAAAAAAAACAGGTACTTGCAAATACCTTTAATACGGAGAATTTTGTAGTAAACAAATTTAATTGTGTATGGAATTTTTTATTTAAAATGTTTGTTGTGAAAAATGACTTTAATTTCCATCTAGCTAGGTATGATTTTAATTTTCCATTGTCTACTATTTTGTTAACTCTGCAATTATTAATGTGATAGATATACAGTGTGGAAATCTGTAATGGAATAAATACTTTTCGATTTTTAGACATAGAATAAAATAAGAAACATCAATTTTTGTTTATTATAGGATGGTTACCTCTCACATATTTGCTAACCTCGACGATCACGTAATATCAGTGAGTGACGTCATCGATATATTTTTTAAACAGCAAGGTAAGTTGTATGAAATATTGTAGGAATGAGCATTTGAAGGAAAATTTGGGAAACTTTTTTGTTTTTTCGATGACGTAAAATGAACGAAGAAATGATGCTTATAAGTAATGTAATCACTAATGTCTTGAAAATACCTACTACTTCTACTTTTTAACACGCCGTATTAGTGATAACAGACAGAAATTGAGCAAAAAAAAAAAGAAACAGAAAGTGCTTGAAGGAAAGACAATCCTTACAGCAAAAAAAACCAAGCATCTACGATAAGTTTATAATTTTAATTGATCAATGCCTCAATCCACACAATTTTTCCAAGTTTAATTTATGGCTGAACATGCGCTATTTAACGGAAACTCATCGTATAACAATTCTGATCATGACTGGGTATGTCGATAGGACGAGAAGACAAGCTCAAGTGGTAAACATGTTTAGTGAAAAATATCGACTTATCCTATTTCTCTACGAACAGTGAGCAAATTGAAAAACAATTCAGAGAACTTGGCCATTTCAAAAATTTAATCAAAAGAGGTATTCTTTTGTGAACGATGACACTAAATTAAATTTGATGCTAGCAATAGAAGAAAATCCCACAAATTCTGCACGCCAAATTGCACGTGAAAATAATATAGGTCATACTTCTGTTACAAAATTATTAAAACAGGAGAAGCATCCTTACAAACTCCAACTGACACATGAGGTGCATGAAAACGATTCTGATCACAGGATTGACTTTTGCGAATGAATAATAAGAAGAATTGATGCAAATAGTATATCATCATTTTTGTCACTTCTAAGATGGCGGTTGATGCATATGTGCAGATACACATATGTATTTAGGTCATTTATGTTTTCTGGTTCTCATCCATATTTGTCAAACTTGAAGAGTTTCTTTAAAATCATGATCTACTATGAACATTTAAGATCTGGTTTACCAAAATTAATTTACTACTTTTAAAGATATTGATAAATTAATACGACTTATCTTCCGTCATATTTTCTGTAATAATTATATCAACCTTAGTTGATCCTTCAATAACATTTTTATATTTGAGCGGATTACAAAGATTTTGGATTTAAACGAAAATATTTCAACCACAAAGTTGGCACCAAATAAACGCGATTTAAATTCGTGTGAGACTCTACTTTAGCAAAATTCAGCAAAAGGTTTGCGATAATGGAAAATGTGGGAATATTAAAGATAAAACTTGGATACGAAATAGTTGACAACGAAGAAAATCACTAGTATTATTAAAAAAATAATAATTTGTACATAGTGAGGTCCAACCGATAAGGGGGGCTCACTAGCCGCCCACGGCACTAGTGCCAGGCGCGAAGTCAAAGATTATATAGAGTTATATGTCCTCCCCCCCCCCTCCCCCCCCCCCCCGGCCGGCACGGACACAAGAATTCGAGCGGTGCACACGTAGCTAGCTGGCACTAGTTCAAGTATAGCGTGCTTTACCATTTTATCATCTGACTATATACACTGTTGGCCGGTCTAGGTTGGTCGCATTCTCGATCATTTATATTCTGGCCGCTTGTGTGCGAGCATTCTAAGAGTTTATCTTGTTATTTTGTTGATATATTCTGGAAATTATAAATAAATTTAATTGTTGCTTATTCATTCATTTTTGCACAGGAAAATTCGGATTCACATTTCTAATTTTCCCGTAAGTGTATGTTGTAAAAAGTATATCAATTACATGCGCAAAGTGTGAGGTGAGATGTAATTGTGCATCTCAACCCTGTTGGATTTTATTTATATTTATGAAAAATTTCAACTCAATATTTTTAAAAGTAAAAAAAAAACGTTGAAGGATGAAATTAACAATATCGTTACGGCAAATATACAGGAAAACAGGTAGATATTAATTTGTGAATATCTTCAAAAGCATTGGACCGAATGCTTGAGAAAAACATACAAGCAAAAAAAAACCTAAATATATAAGTAGGTGAATGTGCCAGTGACCCGGCCACCAACAGTGGTCGGCCATTATCGGCTTTTTTCTAAAATAACTTGAATTAGGCGCCAATTTTTAAGAGTTTCCTATATTACCATCAATCTGTCATCTCTGTACATTCTAAATATCAAAACTTTTTCCTCTGGCATCACACTTCAGCCCTGTAATTCCCATGCAAAGTGCACCTGTTTCCCAGTTTTAGTGCTTAAGTTGTGTTCAAATGTTGTGAAAGATCAAGTGTGATAGTTATTGAGGTAAGTTAAATTTTATTTCTAACTGTTAAGTGGTTTTTTATGCATGTTCTGGTTAATAATATGTCGTGCAGTTACTAACATTTGACGATAAAAGTACTTTTTTCAGTTTTTAATTTAAAAATGGCGTGGCTGGCCATTGGAATAATATTTTCTTGGGGTAGCTAGTAATCGGCCCCTGTGGCCGACTACTGGTATAGAAACCAATTTTTATGTTTGCCTTTGTTTATTATATAAACCTCAATAGATATCTGCTTTTTTTTCATCATCGAGCTTGAAATCTTGAGATTTTCGTAGCCAATGGTCGGCCTCGAATATCTTGAATAATAAAGTAGGATAGAAAGTTATATTTAGCGACCGACTACTGGAATAGGCACCGAATTAAGATTTGGCCAGTTGTCGGCCATAAAAAATTTTACCCCTATAAGTTCATATTTTTGTCAAAAAAACTTTTTTTTTTTTTTAGACAATGCCAAAGCATCCAAAACGAAAATTTCATCAATATTCTGATGAAAATTTGCAAAAAGCTATAGAAGCGGTCAGAAATGGGGCCAAAATAAGGGAAACATGTAGAAATTATGCCATTCCTCGGGGCACACTACAGGATCGTCTTCAGGGACGGGTTCCTAATAAAGCTCGGCAAATGGGACCCGATCCATATTTGAGCTTAGAAAATGAGAATAAAATAGTTCAATGGATACTCCAACTGGCTAAATGTGGATTTCCAATTAAAAAACAAGAATTAATTAGTACAGTGCAAAAGATTGTGTTAGTAGAAAAGATCAAAACCCCATTTAAAAATGGGAAACCTGGACAAAAATGGTACAAATCTTTTCTTCAACGACATCCACAAGTGTCCGCTCGAACTGCCGAATCAATTAACAAGTCCCGGGCAAAAATAACTAAAGAGTATATTAAATCATGGTTTCAGGAATTACAAAATTTCCTTCAAGAAAAAAGTGCCTCGGGCATTCTAGTATCTCCGTCACGAATTTTTAAAGCGGAGGAGAGCGGATTTAGTTTATGCCCAAAAACTGGGTCCCAAGGGATATAAAAATTTTTTGAAATTAAAAAGGGCAACGAAAAGGACCTAATAACGGTGCTAGTAACTTTTTCAGCAGATGGACGTTTATGCCCTCCATGTATAGTATATCCTTATGTAAAACCACCCAGAGCAGTAGCAGAAAGTATGCCACCAAAATGGATTCTTGGGAAATCTGACTCTGGATGAATGAAATCCGATGTTTTCTACCAATACGTGGCAAACGGATTAAATCCATGGATCCAGAGTCAGAATAACATACAAAAGCCAGTTTTATTTTTAGTCGACGGGCATCGTTCACATATGTCTGTGGAATTGAGTAAGTTTTGCGACGATAATGATATAATTTTGTATGCATTGCCGCCCAACTCCACACATATAATGCAACCTGCGGATGTAGGGCTATTTAAACCGTTAAAAGAATACTGGCGTCAAGCTGTCAGAAATTGTCAGAATGACCATGAAGGAAAATCTGTTACAAAGATAGAATTTGCTACAGTATTTGAAGAGGCTTTAAATAATCAAAATATATCCAACCATATTAGAAACGCCTTTAGACGGTGCGGATTATTTCCCTATAATCCCGACGCAGTGGACTATACAAAATGTGTACAAAATACATTAGAACAAATTCAGCCTATTGAAAATATGGAACAAGAAGCATCAAATTCTGATGATTTTAAGACAACTTACAAAGTTTTAAATAACCTTAGGTCGAATATTTTGGAACGAGTTGATGAAGTTGATTGGTTAGTAAAAGAGCTGAAAACATATGAAGAAAAAATACTTAGTAATAAAAGAGAGTTAGAAGAAAATGAAATTTTAAATGAACCTAGCGGCTTTGTTGAATATGACATTAATGAAGATGGATATCTTTCATTAGTTAAAGAAAAGGAACCTAAAATTAACATTTTGCGAGTTGACATCATCCCACCGGAAAACCACCCTCAACCTATCATTCTTGCAGCAGATGATAGGGGTGTGATAAAATTAGACATAAAAAATAAGAACAAAGAGCATAAATCTAGTGACATTATCTCATCAGAAAACGACCTCCAAGCAAATTTAGGCATTCCTGCTATAGATGAAAACAATAAAATTCAATCAGAAAAAGAAAATAATAATTCTAAAGAACCTAAAACAAGCGACATAATATATCCAGAATTTGACCTTCAAAATACCGGCGATGAGTTAAGTATTTCTGCACTAGAAAAAAAACATATAACATTAGAAGCGGAAAAAAGCATATATTTTAAATTTAGCGATCAAAATAATAGTGGGGACACAAACATTTCAGAGGATCCAAATATTAAAATTAAAGACAAAAACCAAACTGACCAAATTATGATTCTTAAGGAACTTAAAACAAATAATTTAAATACTACAGAGGATCAGCCTTCTGCATCTAGATCTGGTTGTAAACCAAAGGTCAATTTGTTTGATAGTCATTTAAAACTTCCAAAACTATTAGAGAAGACCAAAAGAGACAAATCTGGACCGTCGACAAGTGCTATCTTAGCAGAAGCATGGATATCATATTATATTCAAAAAGAAAATATAAAATTAGAAAAATAAAATTTAAGAAAGAGGAAAAGAGAAGAATTTGAGAAAAGGAAATTAGAAAAAACGAATAAAAGTAAAAAGAAACCAAAAGTCAATAAAGTAAATGAGGAAGTAGTGGAGAAAGAAATAATGAGAAAAAGAAAAATGTGCACTTTGTGAAGATGAACTAGATAGTGACGCGGAAGAGGAGGGAGAAAAAAAGTTGGTTGTGACATATGTCCAAGAAGGTATCATCTAAGTTGTACCAAATTAGCTGGACAGACATATGTTGCTGTATGTGACCAAGATTTTATCTGTAATTTTTGCGGTGACAGTGAATATTAATATGTTTTACCTGAAATTTCTGTCTACCTTTGTTTATAAGTTGTTTTTTAATTTAATTTCAATGATCTTTGTTATTATTTTTTCTAGTCATTTAACAAAACATAAACAGAGTTTAACCAAGATTGTTTATGACCTTTTCTGTATTAATGACTTACCTATGTATTGGTATACCTAGGCAGGTAGTTAGTAGTAAGTATATTTCTAGTTGTAATATTGCACCTACATAGTTTAAGTTTTTATTTATCTAAGATTTTTCATGATTCTTGTACCTGCCTTGTTCTTTGTTTTTAAGTTTTTTATATTGTTTATTATCATCTTAGTTTTTTTTTTTATTTATACCTACCTTGTTCTTGGGTTTCAATAAAAATATTGGTTTTCATAATTTTGGTTATGTACTGTATAATTAATATTTGTACTTACCTAACTTGTTTTTGAGTAAAAATGTACTTCCTTTGCTCTAATGATATTTTAATATTATTTTAACAAAACCAGATAGGTACACCTACCTCTTTATGCTGGATACTCACCCACCAATGGCATAAAAGTTTTAAGTACGGATCTGGTCAAAAATACAGCAATTTCACACGGCTGACTACTGGTATATGCTTGGCCGATAAATGGGTTATAGGCGGCCGACTACTAGCAAAATGGCTGTTTTTGAATATAAAAAATTACAAAAAAATGTTTTTTAAAGCAAATATTTTTTTTTATTGATCATACAATAGAAAAATATATGTGCTTGAGGATGATTACTGATATTTTAACTTAAGTCAAAAAAGACCAAAACTATTAAAGTTTAAAGTCGAAGTTGCTCAAAAAAAGCCGACTACTAGCACAATCACCCATTTCAGCAACATCCACCATCTTGGAATTATTAAAAATAACATTTTTCATCATGACTAAGAAGTTTATAGTTTTATTCATTATTTGGGATCAGAAACATTCAAATTACATAAAAGGTAAAAAGTCATAAGTATCTCATTTAAAAATTCCGGTTATTTATGGCCCACCTGGTATACTGTGATCGTGAAAATTCGTAATTTAGATTCTAATAAACTACCTATATAAGTCATAAACCTTACTAAAATTACAAAAATATGTATAAATATGGCGGCGCTCTTATGACCAGAAGCTATATGGAGGCACGTGACAGATGGCAAGTTTATTTAATCATAGGGTACCTACCTACATTCGTATGACTGAAATGTATTATGTATTTTTCTAAAATACGCTTTACATCAAATTATTTGTCATTTGATAAAACATATTGACTGATATTTTTAATTTTGCGATAACGTACCTTGAAATCTTATGTAATGTTTTTATATTCCATTTTAATCTTCAGTTCGATTGAAATGCCTTGTTATCACCTAATTTAGTTGGAAAACCAGAAGTCGGTTAGTGCCAAGGTAGAAACAGATATCATCAGGTTGACATTTGAACGTAATGCGATGTCCTTCTTACTTCTTACATTTTTACCATATTGATGAAGATTATGCAAGGTCGCCACTGGGATCCAGGACCATAAACATCTTAGAACGTTTAGAAATGTTTATTTATAGCTAACTTACAATAAGTTGTTTATCAATAAAATTTTAAATACAAGAGAGACTAGTTTATTTTCTAACGATTATATTAAAACAGAATGAAACATGAAATTTTGTCTATCCCTATTTTTTTTTAAAAAAAAACCCCCAAAATTTTTGGGTGGGGCGGATTTTTTTTATCCCCAAAAAAAACCAAAAAAAAAAAAAAATAAAAAAAAAAAAAAAGTACTTATCTGGTATCTCGAGTTCTATGTCCCAAGAAAACTTAACCACCTTTAAATTATTGATGTTGTAAAGTAGGGTGTCCACTCCTTTACTTCAGAACCTTGAATGATATCTTACCCCTTGCGATGTTTCAAATCAAATTTCTTTTGAAAGTCTATTTTCAGTGGCGGATTTAGGATTTTGCTAAAGCGTGGGAGCAACAGTGGCGTATTTAAGAGGGTAGTAGTAGTAAAACATCGATTTTCTTTTTCTAGATTGTAGCTAAGTTATACACCCCTGGAACAAAATCTAGGCTAATACTGGGCCTCAAAATTTGGATTTTGTTAGGTATTAAAACTAACTTATCATTGGTGGTGAATTAAAACAACCATGTATTGCACATACCCTAATAAATTTGACCACAAACTTTTGATTTCAGCTGAAAATGATAAATTTATCAGTATTAAAAATCACTGCAACAATAAACAAAGTTAAATTAATTTTTCAGAAAGTTATTTCTAATAGAACTTGTTCCGGCGCAGCCAGATTAGAAAACGTTCCCATATCAGAGGCCAGCAGCGAGACTTGATGTCACATGCCCGCTGGCTCGCTGCCCATGGCACAGATTAAATGTACATTAACATTAATATATGCCCATAATAAATAAAAATATTAACAGTGCTAGTTATAATAACTCTAGTAAATTCGATGTGCACAGAACACATTTCCCTGCGTTGATGAGTGTATTAAATATATATATATATATATATATATATATATATATATATATATATATATATATATATATATATATATATATTTTTTTTTTTTATAGACATCTAGGATGTCGGTCGGATAGTAGCATTCAGACCATATGAGAAGTTTCATACCTATCACCACTATTCACTTCATCTTAGTTAGTATATAAATATATAGGTTGGCTATATCATTTGTCTGTTCCATAACCTAGGTCATACTGAAGAGAACAAATAAGTTCGAAATCGATCTATGTCTGGTTAGGAATTGGCAAATGATATTGGCTATCGATCTATCATGATTTGAAGGTGTAATTCAATGCAGGTCGGGGTATTTGCCCACTGAGTAGTTGTTTCCTTCAAATCATATTTAATCACATATAGTATAGTATATATGCTATCGGTACGCTGTATCAAGTCGCTATCGCCATAGATATATATAGTATGTCGTCAAGTACTTCAACCATATAGAAGTATTACCCCTATTACTCACCTTATAGTATATACATAGGTACTATCATATGTATGTATAACCTATGGCATACTGAGAGAACAAATAAGTTCGAAATAGATATATATATGGTTAGAATTACAAATGGTTTTTATAAGCTACATATTTGAAGGTGTAAATTCAATGCAGGTCATAATATGTACGGTGAAGATGTTTCCTTCAATAATAGTAATCATATAGATATAAATATCGCTATATATAAATACAACATATCCATATACCAACACCTAGGACGAGATAGCTCTAGGGAGGGCGCCATTGCTATATATCTACAAAAATATAAATTTCAAATACTTTTTGGGCAATTTAGAAAAAACTGAGTTCCGAATTTTGAAAGAATTCAAAAAACGCTCATTTTATTCTTTTAATAGTAGTTCATCCAACCAATATCAATTTCACATTTTAAAGAGCGCAAACTTTTTATTATTTACGTCATTTGTTTAAATGCATAACAAATGTTCAAAATATCCCATTATTTTCCAAACAAGTAATATAGCCCATTCTCAAACTCTATACGACCTCTCTTGGAAGAGAGCAACACTACAGTAATTTTTTGCCGGAGTTCTTGAATGCTCTGTGATAGAATTCTGTAAAAACAGATTTGAAATAGCCCCACAGAAAAAAGTCGAGTGGCGTCAAATCCTCAGATCTTACTAGCCACTCTATAGGTTCTCTACTGTCAATCCACTTACCAGGAAATGTATAATCCAACCATTTCCAGACTGGTAAAATATAATGTGAAGAAGTACTATTTTGCTGGAAATGAAGTACTAATCTACGATTCTAGCTTGGTAGTCGAGTTTGGATGCGCAGTGATCTAAACCTTGCGCTTTCACTGTAAAGCGGTTTGTTCATCTCTATCCCACACTGGAGATATTTCTTCTCTCTCTGCGCCGCCAACGTCTAAGCTAGAATCGTGGGATAGTATGTCTTCGTCTAAAAAACTATTACCATCCTCAATAAATACTCCAATGCATGGGTTATTATAAAGGGGTTAATGGTACTTTCTAACAATTTCAAATAAATGTTGACATTGAGATGTTCTTCAATGAAAAAAGAGCCAATAATATTATATCCCAATATACCAGTCCTAACATTTATTTTCTGCGGATCATTCAGTATGTACTTCAACAAAAATATGGGATTTCCAAATCTACAAAAAAAAAAGTTGATTCGTCGCTAAAATAAATATTTTGTAACAGAGGAAGGTTGTTGTTTATTATTTCGGTCATTTGTTCACTGAACTGGAATCGTCTATCAAAATCGTCTTCAGCTAGTTCATGATGATGATGATTCAGTTTATGCAAGACTCATGAGAAATGCAGTTATAACAGGCACCTGGTGAAGGGAACTTGTGGGATTGATTGATAGCAAAATGCCAATCTGAGCTTCGTTCTTCTTCACAGATCCTGGTTCTGTAACATTTTGCAAATAATTTAAAACGTACAAATGACATAATATGTTTGTTAGAATTACTTTCATTAAAAATCACAGCCGCAACGATTTGCACCACCATACATTAAAACTAATTCAACCCTCAACAATTATAATAAAGAAAAAATTTTTTCGGTCTAACAAATTTTGTAGGACCACTTACAATATTGTCTGATCATAAAATATTTTCTAATGAAAATTTTGTTGGACTCGTCAACTTTTCAATATCAGTTAATGACATTAACTGAATAACAGATTATCACAGTTAAAATAAAATATCCATATTTACAAAAAACCTGCCCTTTTTGTTAGCAAAGAAAACTGTCTGTTTTCAATCGCTTCTATAAGCTGCTTACCTACATATAGGTTGACATAGTGAGTGATAAGTGTATTCCCCTGGTGGTCAGTGCTACTACCAGTCAGAAATGAAAAACGAACATTTTTTGTAAGTACTTCCCTATGGCTAATTGCAACCATTTTCGTTTTATAAATAAATAAGTGTTTATTTTTCAATTAAGAACTTTTTAAATTGAATTTTTCAATAACCCGGGACTTGTTTTCCTGACATTTTTTTTTTTCGCGTCCGCCCCCCCATCTTTTCCTCCCCCCCCCCCTCCCCCCCCCCCCCCTCCCCCCCCCAGCCCCCCCCCCCCCCCCCCCCCCCCCCCCCCCCCCCCCCCCCCTTCCCCCCCCCCCCCCCCCTCTTCTAAACCCCCCAAAAAAAAAATCCCCCCCCCCTTATTATTTTTTTTTTTTTTCTTTTTCCCTGCGCGGCCCCCCCCCCCCCCTTTTTTTTTTCTCTTCTTTTTCTTCTTTTTTTTTTGCTCTCCGCCCCCTTTTTTTTTTCCCCCTTATTTTCTCCCTTTTCTCCTTTCCTTTCCCCCCCCCCCCCCCTTTTTCTTTTTTTTTTTTTTCCCCCCCCCTTTTTTTTTTTTTTTTTCTTTTTTTTTTTTTCCTTTCTTTTTTCTTCTTCTTTCCTTTTTTTTTTTTTTTTTTTTTTTTTTTTTTTTTTTTTTTTTTTTTTTTTTTTTTTCTTCTTTTTTTTTTTTTTTTTTTTTCCCCCCTTTTTTTTTTTTTTTTTTCTCCCCCCCCCTCTTTTTTTTTTTTTTTTTTTTTTTTTTTTTTTTTTTTTTTTTTTCCCTCCCTTTTTTTTTTTTTTTTTTTTTTTTTTTTTTTTTTTTTTTTTTTTTTTTTTTTTTCTCCTTCTTTTTTTTTTTTTTTTCCCCCCCTTCCTTTTTTGTTTTTTTTTCCCCCCCCCCTTCCCCCCCCCCCCTTTTTTTAATTTCTGTTTGAGACCACTTAAATAATACCTAACCACATCAATGGAGGGGAGGGCCCCCCCCCCCGCCCCCCCGGTCCCCCCCTCCCCCCCCCCCCCCTTTTTTTTTTTTTTTCTCTCCTCCTTTTTTTTTTTTTTTTCTTTCCCCCCCCCCCCCCCCCCTTTTTTTTTTTTTTTTTTTTCGCCCCCCCCCCTTCCCCCCCCCCCCCCCCCCTCCGCCGCGCGCCCCCCCCCCCTCCCCCCCCCCCCCCCCCCCCCCCCCCCCCCCCCCCCCCCCCCCCCCCCCCCATTATTGGAATTTTTTCAAATTGAAATACCCTGTATTTTTTTTGACGATGTGATGTAGAAATGAAAAACGAACATTTTTTGTAAAGTACTTCCATTTGAAAAAAATTGAGAAAATTCAATTTAAAAAGTTCTTAATTGAATACTAATTTTTGGCCACCCTGTACATTTTTAGGAAATGAAAATGATTCAAAAATATTAACTAGATGTGTCGTAACTGGTATTCACATAAGTTTTTCTTAAAACCCATAATTGTGACTGTGGTGATTTTTTTTAATATCCATCTGCAGATGGCATTATTCCAACAAAAAAATTCATTACATCAAAGTGGTTGGGAGATAGCCAATAATAGTATAGGAATGAATAGAGCCTAGAAAGAGGCTTCAAAAAATTTACTGATATGCATAGCATCCCATTTAAAAAAAAGGCACTTGGTCCTGTAATTTCGTCTTGGCTCGCCCTGTATGTTCGAAAATAATTTCCAGTTATAGACTTTTTTATCTAGTTTTCTTGCAATTTTTTAAAAAATTTCTAGCTATCGTAGAACTCGAGATATCGAGGTCCGACGCACTATTGCCCCACCCTGTATATGCAGCTTCAAATTAATAAATTCGACTACGTTATTGTAGTTGCTAGATGCATTTTCTGTAAAAATAATAATTATTAAAATTCATTGGCTATATTTTATTTTCAATGTAGGTATAATTCATCTAGTTTGTGACACAAATACTGATACATTCTCGTATGTAAATATCGTAATCATGGGAACAGTTTGTCATTAAAAATATTACCAAGAACTTACTGGATATGCAATCATAGTGGGTGTGCGTTACCCAATTTAAAAAATGCCAGTAGTTTCAATTGGACAAGTGTTAATTGATAATTAAAACAAGTGATTTATATTGAGAATAAAAATAATAATTATCTAGTTATCTTATGTAAATTAATGAAATAATAATATATAAATAAATAAAAGGAAGGTGGACTTAATTATGAATATCTGATGTGTTTTATTCTATATTTTATGCAAATTATTTAAATTTATTGTAAATAAAACAATTCACAAGGTCGAATAACATACTAATGCCAGCATTTAAAATATTTATTTATATTAAACTAAAGCCATTTAATTTGTCAATATATTCGTATCCATCCGAGAAATTCTAATTAATTTTGGTAGTATAGTATTTACTTGATAATTTCCGCATTTCTCTGCCTCATTGCATATTTATCTTACTCAAAAAACTAAATCACTGGGAAAATATAGGTAATCCTTTTAACTGCTGATTTAAAATTCAAATTTATTTAAATGGCTTAAATAAAAATATTACACTGCAGATTAGCGATTAAATATTATATTAATTAATTTCTTTCCTGCTTGAAATAATATTTGGATAGAAACTGGAAAACAAACAAAACATTTATTAACATCTGACAGATATGACTGGAGTGTGTATATTTTCATTATTTTGACTTTGTTTTCAATATGCATTTACCAACTGCGCACATGTAATTATTTAGCTTAGTCGACATAGTTAATGTTTGCACCATCTGGGAATGCCAAATTGTGACAAGTGCAAGAAGAACACTTTTTCTTATTAGTGGATAATATAGTCTCGGATAGCTGTAGTGAAGATTAGTTATGTCCAGGGGTCTAGAAAGAATAAACCAGAAATAAGAACAACGCACTAACAATTTTACAAAATGTTTTTATTTAAGCACATCTGTTCATACAACAAAAATTACAAGTAAATGGTACTAACTAAAATATTGGAGAATACTTATTTTTATTTCAAAAGCCTACAGCCATACACCAAAGTAGAGACAAGCGAGTTTTCAACAAAGTGAAATTGTATAGTCGCGCAAAATAAGACAAATGCTGGGATAAGTTGGGATGTTATCCAGAGAATTTTTCAATTAATTCTACCATTATGTGCTGGAACGCCGTCAGTTTGTATCCAGTTATTTGTTTGCAGATTGAAAACAACATCATCTAAGTTTATTTCAAGAAAATTAAGGAATAATGCAGAATTTAATCTAGAATATAAATAATGCGGACCAGGAACGTAATTGATCTGAGCTCTCATTCAAACATGCATGATAAATTCATTTTGAAAAGATGGTCAAATTTCGTGGGGATTTTTTCTGGTCCTAGGATATGTAATTTATGAAAATTCAGTATCTGCTCGTGTAAAGCATGATTCATCAATCATCAGTCCATAACATTTTATTTAGAAATTGTGGATTTTCTTCAAAAACGTTACCGTTTTTCGGAATGACGTAAACCTTGAATGGGCTGAAGATGAAATACCTTTCTATGGTCCTTATGAAGTACTCTTATTACATTGAACTGCGATAAATGAAAGTTTTCAGCTGCCTTACAAGTGTTTAAATGTTCTATTACTTAGTATAATCTACGAAGGCATAGAAGAGCCACAATTAATTTTATTTTATTTTTTCTTAAATTCCGACTTTAAAGTCGGAAATTAACAAAATTCCGTCTTTAAAGACGGAATTTAACAAAATTCCGAGTTTAACGTCGGAATATAACAAAATTCCGACTTTAAAGTCGGAATTTAACAACATTCCGAGTTTAAAGTCGGAATTTAACAAAATTCCGAATTTAAAGTCGGAATTTAACAAACTCGGAATTTTGTTATATTCCGACTTTAAAGTCGGAATTTTGTTAAATTCCGACTTTAAAGTCGGAGTTTTGTTAAATTCCGACTTTAAAGTCGGATTTTGTTAAATTCCAACTTTTAAGTCGGAAATTGTCTTCAATATTCTGTCAACTGAGTTACGAGCACTTCCATCAGAGAATTCGCAAATGTAATGAATGTCTGCGTATTCTGCATTTGAAAAGTCATATAGTATATTGAAATGATAATAAATCAAGTTTTGAACTGTTAATAATCTTAATGACAGGGTAATTATTAACAAATTTTGACAATTCCAAATTTTATTTTCAAAGTTAACTTGACTAAAGACTGACCATTTTAAATACACTTACTAACAATAATAATTTACGTCATATATAAGAATAAAATAAAAAAAAAACAGTATTCAATCAAAAATTAAAAATGTAATTAATGTGTTTATTTTCCAACAATTTCTTGTTTCCTACAGAGGTTTTTTTGCAGGACTTTTGTCCCATATAGCGACATCAATAAGTATGGTTGGTATACTATTATTTTTAGACTGCTGTCTTAAAGTTATAATTTTGCGGAAAGTATCAAGAAAGATCATTTATAGAGAATATTGTTTTTTGGGCAATAAATACCTCAGCTGTTTGACATTTATTTTTTCTTTGCAGATTCGGATTCATTGGAAAAAGTCACATAAAATTGGTGTTTATTTCCAAAAATAATATAATGGAATATTTTATTTGACAAAATATTACGCTTTTATAAAATACTTTGGCTTGGAAGTTCAATATTTACAAACATTAGATTCTAATAACCACATTTTTTGAAGGCAATCAAATTGTGTCGTTGTGCAAGGAAGTATTTTAGACAGTAAGATAAAAGTAATTCATCCGTGTTGAAACCTCAAACAGAATGCGGATAAACTAATAAAATAAATTAATACTTATTAGTTATACCATTATCATTAACCTATGCTAAACAGTTGATTTGAATATTTCTCCAATGCATCTACCTGCTACTGTTTCGTTTTGTTTCATAATTTATTTACTTCTATGTAAATATATTACTTCTCTTACCTGTTGATATTTACATCTTGTTTTAGTACCTTTAATTTACCATAATAATCAGTACACATATACAGGTTTGCAGAATTAATTATAATAATTTTATAAGGGTAAATGCTCAGTTCACCTGCAAAGGAGAGAGTAAAGTGAAATGATAATTAAAATTTAATACGTTATACAAGTGGTGTTCTTTTAGAGAAAAAATACGGAAATACTAGGTTTGCGTTAAATTTTCATTGCATTGTTAAATCCTATAAACCAAAAACTAAAAGACAAATTTGTTATTACTATATTATTAATTTTAAATTAAACTACTTTCAAACAATGTATAAAAGTGGGGTAATAATAGAAGAAAATCAGCTAGATATTAGTTTAGTTCTAACTTATTTGCAACATAAAAAACGTCGACCTCTTTGATGATGGCAAAGAGATAAAAAAAACCGACATTTTTTATGTTGCAAATAAGGTTGAAATAAACTTTACTTTCTCATCATCATATCTTATTGGCAATAAAGCAAATAAATAAGTTTTTTAAAAATAATAATTTCATTTATATCTATTTCAATTTATTAATTGGATTTTTTGTTTTTCTGGGTAACGGAACATTTGACAAGAAATTTTTTAAGAGGCATTTTCGACACAATTCTCTGTCAGAAACAAATTTCATTTGAAACATTTTTTGATTAAGATGAGCAAGATAAATAAGATAAATAAGACAAGTGGGATAAGTAAGATAAGTGAAATAAGTAAGAAGTGAAATAAGTAATATAAGTAATACAAGTAATACAAATAAGATAAGTAAGATGGGGTATAGTCGTAAGATGAGTATGACAAGTAAGATAAGTAATATATGAGTCAAATCAGATAAATAATATATATAAGGTAAATAAAATAAATAAGATAAATAAGCGAATAAGATGAATAAGACGAATGTGGCAAATAAGATAAATAAAATAGCTAAGAAATAATATAAATGCTCTAAATGAGGTAAGCGAAATAAATAAGATAAATAAGGTAACTACATAATATAAATATGAGAATGAAAATAAATAAAACAAATGAGATACATGAGGCACACGAGACAAAGTGAGATAAACGAGAAAAACGAAATGATTATGAACGAAACGAACGAAATGAACGAATGAACGAAATAAACGAAATAAATAAAATAATATAAATAAAATAATTTTATTTTCACTCATTTCAAATTGGATAAGATATGATGAGAAAGTACTGTCAAGACTGAAAACTTTTTAAATTGATGCAATATTCATCTTTCACAGTTTTTCTCAGTAATAGTTAATCAGACGAGTTCGTTTCGGAACATTTCCTCATTCTGAACATATTTTATTTGAAACATTTTTTAATTTGACGCAATTTTTTTCTTTTTTGACTATCTTGAGACGTGCCTTCGCTGATGCACCAATTTCAATGATATTCAACAATATCGGTCTTACTCGGACCTCCCAGATATGATATTTGAGAAAATTGTGTCAAAAAATACCAGCGACTCATAGACGGCATACCAAATCAGATATATTTTATATTTTCCAATCTCAAAACGACGCCAATACTTTTTCCATTTATAGATATATGAGAAAGTAAAATTACAAATGGTATCACGAAATTATAATTTTGGATATTAATATAGTTATGAAAACAATTTATTTGCGCATTTGTATTCATACAAAAATGTAGAATTCTTTTTCGTTTTTTGTTTTAGCAGATGGTAAAGTAAACTGTTTAAATTCTGTACACGAAACTTCGCTTAGAAGTAAAAGTTTCCAAGTTTCTTTTACATTTTGCTAAATTTTCAAATGGACTTCCTAAATTTTCCTCATAATTCTTTTTGACAAATAAAAGAAATGATTCTGAGAACGAAGAGGGCCCTGATGAATTTTTCTTTAGTAGTAATAAACATTTTATAATAATTTAAAACATTATTAGCAGTATTATAATTTCTGTTCTACCTTAGCGCAGTTGGTAGAACACTTGTAGCTAAATGGTGCTTCTAGATAATTTTTAAATGTATTGTTTTAATTCTATTTATTAACTTACATTAAAGCCATGTGTTTTGTAGTATGTGTTAAGTATCGTATGTATGAAATGCATATAATTTTAGCGCCCTCATTACTTATTTGCATAAGCAGCTTCTAACGGTTAAATTTATTCACAATAGCAACCAAATCCAACCAAATTGCCACCTTGTAACAGTCTCAAAAAAAATCGTTACTAAAAAATACCTTTCACTTAAAAAACCGTTTCCTTCTTCACGACCAACCCTTTAATTTGTTCATGAGAAAAAAACCCTTCCTGTACACATCATAATACTTTATTTAAATACGTTGCATAATTTAAATGAAGGTCGGATCGAATTTGCATCTTCGGGTCTAAAAGGTCATCCTAATTTAATAAAATACTTTCAGGTATCACAGAGTCCCCCAAGGACTACATATAGGACTCTGCTCAGCAAGCAAATCTTATGCAAAACCTTTATATCACATCGGCACTTGTGTTGAGAAATGTGTAACAAAATCAGATTACATCGTTGGGTTTGACAGGGGGATATACAATTCTTTAATGTAAATACGGCAAACAAATAAAGAAATACCAATAGGTAGTAGGAAGTGTTTTTTACCTACCTGCCTAATGTATGCGAAATTATGCAAAGCTACCTGTCTGAATATTAAGTGTAAGGGACACCTATTTAAATGGTTAACCCTTAAATTCACCTTCCCTTTCTAACCTGAACCGATTAGGGAAAAATTTACCTATATTTGCCGATGAACTTCCCAATCACCCTTCGATAATATCCGGACTATATTTAGTACCCCGGGTCTAACCCTCGTTTAAAATGTACGTTCTTTTCGACTTAGACTGCCGGTGAGATTTGCGACCCTTTACCTGCGCTAAAGGGGTTACAGGTAGGACGATCGGAAGTGGATTTTTTCGAATCAGTGCTGATAGCTATTAAGCATATTCGATTTCTTATTTGAATACACAAGGGTCAAATACCTATATGTAAAAATGTAGATTAGGTATAGTGGAACAGGTACGCCTTAGGTAAGTATTCGTAGTGAAGCAGGTAGTGTGTTTATTTGGGTGACTGTAATTGCATAAATTTAAGGATGATGTTCGTGGGATAATTTTTTGATATCGCATGCGAATCTATATAAATGAGATAGGGTTGCATCTCTGAAGATGATCTAAATAAATTTGGGTATTGATTCTCACAGTATGTCTTAGATTCTGCATAATCAATCACATTTGGGTTAGAACTAACGGACGCCAGGACGGTTGTACATAAATAAGATTATTTTAAAAATGCCTGAAGAATCCTTTCATTATTTTCATTTACGTGATGATATATTTGTTGACAGTAAACGTTAAAATTAAGTACGTTATAGCTACAAACAACTGTGTGAATTTTGTTGAGCTTGTTAACTTAAAATTTTATGTATTGGAGTTTTTTAAATTTCCTGAACTTAGGAGGTATTGTAACTTCACATTTTTTATATACCAGTTGCATCTGAATTAAAATGATATTTGTAGATGTTTTTTCATTTCTCGAAAGTAATTCTTGACAGATATATACTCCAGGTTCCAGAATAGAGTTCAGTGTCTAATTGTAGATCGCCGAGATAATTTTGGTAAAAGTGATCCCCAGATCAAGAATATTTGTGTTATTTTTTTTTGCAAAAAATGGCAGGTTTTCAAAACAAATCGAAAATTTGTTTAATTTTTTTATTTCTTTGGCTTTCGACCCTAATATGTTGCAACTTCATTTAATCTTCAATTAAATAAACTGATGGATTTATGGTTTCTTACCTTATTTAGGTATTATTTTTAGTATTTATTACTATTTGTAAATGTGTATTACATTCCAATTTATTATGTAGAATAATTAACTAATTAATTAATAATTAGAATAATTCTGCTGAGAAGTATTTGGTTTACATTTCCAAAATTGACACTAACTGCATAACATTTAATGAGTTCTGTTATTGGTTCTATCACTACGGCAAAGTTTCAATTTCTGCAGAGTTACCACTAACAAGTCAGTCAATTAAATTGCATATTCTGAACGATTTCTTTGTAATATATCAACAAATGATCTGCTCACAAAATGAACGTTGAAAAACTCGATCCGCTCCTAATCGAATAACTGCGATGGAGGTGATTTCCTCGTTCCTTCTACTGACGAGTTAGTAGCAAATTGTAACTGTAAAAAATGCCAACAAAAGTCAAGCCCGTGTACTTCTGCTGCAACGGCATGATGGTATTTTTATACATGCCGTAATACCGGAGAAAAGAGCCAAAATCCGATATTTAATAATATTCTATAATTTCTTTCAATAAAGAAAAGCTTACTTGTTAAAAAAAATGTATGCTATTCTTGAAAATTAAGGCACTGAAGCAATTTTTCAGATTTTGCAATCAATTTACTAAAATTGTAATATGAATAAAGCTGCATCTGCGTAATTTATCTTTACGAGAAGTTTTTGGACATTCTCCAAACAGCTCCAAGATTTCAAACCAGGTCAACAATTTTTTTAAGCATCGCAAATTACCAGCATAGTTTATTTTGATATAGAATTTTAACAAAGAATTACTTGTCGCGATAACATGGAATTTGTAGATTTTCAAAAAATGCGCGAAATCACCAAGCGCCGACCATCGGCCGAGGCCATAATTTCGAGAGCCTTCCGATCAAACTGAATAGATGTAGATAAATGATTCTACCACCTATCCTTTTAGGTCTCAAAATTGTTCGCTTGAAAGTTTTAGCGTATCTCGCACTGTTTGCGAGATATTGGCATCGAAAGTCAAAAAAACAAAAAATTACAAGATGTTTCGGTTTTTTCTGTAGAAGCAACTCTGATATTAGTTGGAAAAAGATACCAAGCTGTTCTTGACGTGGAATATTTTCTAGTGAATTCTACTAAATTTATCGACGTTTTTTAATAGAACTACAATAACATGTACTTTCTTTGAACGGTTCACTTTTACAAGAAACGTTGTATTCTTCTAAATTGGAATGCTCTCAAATGTTTCTATGCAGTTTTGAATTACAATAGAAAAGGGTTTTCAAACCATGTATTCGGTTTTAGATTTTTTTTCTACAGAATGTCTATAATTTTATGTTAAACTTGAAGATTTAAAAATCTCAATAACTTTGTTATTTGAAACAGAACACCTTGTATGTTATTTCATATTCGATTAGAGAATTCCAAGAGATTTTCCGATGACCTACTATACTTGATATTTATTTTTAAAGGTTTTGAGGATGTGATCATTTATGTCAAAATTTTGAGAATCAAAAAACAAAAGTTCCCTATTTTTGATAAATTTTATGCAAATTTTAAATAACCAATAAATAAAGAAGTTAATAGTTTGACGCTTTTTTTATAAAATGACTCTAACAGCAATCTATGAATACCTTATAATTAAGCATTACCTTAATTAAGTATTTACCCTCGTCCATTTGTGGAACCAAAACAATGCAACTAGTTGCGTGCAACCATGCAGCCAATCGAAAATGAGAATTATGCAACCATGCAGCCAGTACAAGCAATGCATGTCCGTCCACTAACACGACTGCAATGTAACTCAAACGAAACCAATCGCCTGAAACCAAACCTGTCGCATGCGATCTATGATAAAGAGTAGTTGTTTCTGGTCTTTTTAATTTTTTGCTATTGCTATTTTACTTCCTCACCCCTCAGTGAGGAAGGTATGTGAAAAAATTTTTGAAAATTTTTATTGCGTTTCTGGACGAATCTCGACGAATTATAACGATACACAAAATTTCTAAAAAAAAAAATTCTGTCTGTGTGTCTGTCTGTCTGGTTCGCAATAGCAGCTACAGTTTTTGAGGTAAAGCTTTCAAATTTGGTACACACATTATAGAGGTCAAGGAAGTGTTTGAGTTCGTTGATGAGCAAAATTGGTTCTTAAAATTTGAAATGTCAAAAAAAATGTTAGCGACATTTTTGAAACGTCAATTTGAAATGTCGAAAAAAAATATTAGTGACATTCCACCAATGTGACTTTTTTTGAATCGTCAAAAATTATTTTTATTACAAACTCCACCACATATCGAGGAGATTTTAAACGTCAAAATACGACTTTTTTTGAAACGTCAAAAATCACTTTTATTATAAACTCCACCACATGTCGAGTTTTACTACGGTGAGGAAGTTCTGATCCCCAAATAATTGGCAGCGGTTTTTGGAAATGTGTTGCATAAACTGGTCGTTTGTGATTGATTGCACAAGTGGATGAGCCGCCAGAGTTCGCTGATTTGTTGCGCAAGACAAATAATGGTTTTTCTATAGAGAATAAAATTCTACCATTTCAAGAATAGGGAGGATTTACTGATTTTCCAAATTAGAAATTTTTTAAATACACATGTATTAATTGGTCGGTATCGTAGTGGGCTAGAGCGTTAAGGGACAAACGTATCTGATTTACTGTCTATCGACTTCCAGGTTCAAATCCCGTTTTCGACTCTGATAGTCGAAGGGATTGGTTTTGTGTCCGCGATTTTTCAACTGTGTAACCCCCGCCCACTAACCTTATGAATTCTTGAATAATTTTTTACATTTAATATTTAACCTTGTTTGAAATATAATTTTCAGCCTTTCAAAAGCACTCACTAGTGGGTGTCTTCTCTGAATATGTAGCAGTGTAAATTCCAGATGCTAATAAAGAATTTTTACTGCAATTCATATAAAGCATATGAACTAAATCATTATCGTGAAAATTTATTTTTTTAATAATTATTTTAGTTTTATTAAATGTGTCGATATAATTGTACGTGCAAAAAAAAGCAACTAATAATTGTCAGAACTGAAGTTTATTTTGTTATTCCTGTTCTTCGCTAATTCCTGATAAAGTTTATTTATTGGTTATTTATTGGTTATTTAAAATTTGCATAAAATTTATCAAAAATAGGAAATAATTGTTTATTGTTTCTCAAAATTTGGACATAAATGATCATATCCTCAAAACCATTGAAAATAAATCGTGGGCTTAAAACCAAAAGTGACCAAGTCCAAAATGGTCATTTGGAGAAACTGGTAATTTTGTTTTTAATTTTTAAACAAACTTATAAGATAAAAATTTAAGTAGAAAATCCATATAAATATTTTTATAAATATCATAATTTAAAGTTTTGAATCTCACTATCTATTAAAACAATTTTTTTGTCGCAAAATTATTATTTTTAGACTTGATCAAAAAAACTTGTTTTAATAAAACAACTTTAGGGTTCTCACAGTACCTGGTCAATTTTTGCAACCGGACCCAGAGGTTAAGTGAATTTCTTGTTACTTGGTCAAAAAAAAAAACAGAAAATGCTGGTATTGGACCTGATAACCTTTGGTAAGCCAACGAAATATCAAATATGGTAGGTCATCGAAAAGCACTTGGAATTTTCTATTCGAATATGAAATAACATAGAATACCTTGTATTCCATTTGAAATAACAAAGTTTTTGAAGTTCATAAGTCTTCAAATTTTGCATAAAATTATAGACATCCTGTGGAAAAAAAATCTAAAACCGTATACATGATTTGAAAGCCCTTTTCTATTGTAATTCACTATAGGATCGAATTATTTTAAAGCATTTCAAATTAGAAGAATACAACGTTTCTTGTAAAGGTATACAAACGTCACAATTTCTATATAATTTCAAATAATTCCTAAACGGCTCAAAGAAAGTACATGTTATGGTAGTTCATTGTAAAGTTCTTTACGTTCACTAACCAAATATGCAATAATATGTAGGGTATTTCATTTAACTTAGCAGAGTTAACTATTACCCAGCCAAAAAGAAATACCCTGTATGACTAAAAATATTTTTGGAATATGCAGTGATGAATGCTGGACAACTTTTGTTTTTTTTTCGATCTATAATAGTACAGAGTTATGGAACAAATACGCACTAGGTGGACACGCTGTATATTAGATAGCAATCATGCCATCATCGTAAAATTAATTTTAATTTAATTTTTAATAACATAGTAAGACCCCGAGCATTCGACAAACTTATTTGAATTGGGTATTTGTCGGTTCATATAATTATAAACTATGTTTCATAATATAATTTTCATATAGAAATGTGGGCTGGTACATATTTATGTAAACTGTATTATATTTTACAAAGATGTAGGGAACTTAGAAGAAGATTCCTTAATTCAAATTAATTAACCAAAAGTAAAACACAGCTGTAGTGAAAATATAATTTTCTATCTCATTATTATGAAAATTGTAACTTAATATGATATGTGTACATAAATAATAATCGGCATTATGGGTTGTTTAATAGTAGGAATGCATTAACACTCCATAGCACGCTTATGTAAAACTATGGTAATCAGGTACTTTACTGTTCTACACAGAATTCTGACTAAAAGATTAATAGCCATCAGCGAGTAAGGACTACTTAGTGATGCGCCCCACTAAAAATTATGCAAATGTCGCACTGGACTTGTGTCTCTTTTATTATTTAAATATTATACAAATTTGCTATTATTATTGTAATTAATTTAACTGGCTCGTGCAACAGGTAGACAGGTATATCATTAATAAAACAAATTTAATTTAAAGAATATAAATTAATGGTATTAACATGTGTAATTTTAATGATTTTTTATCGTTGGGGACACCGTTTTTTTTTACGGTTTTCGTTTTGAGTAGATCAATTAATTATAATAATGCCTATAGTGGCGTATCGTTATGTTATTTGGGATATACATAATTTATTATTTACTGTTCAACTGTCCATGTGTATCATTGCTATAATGAGAGTTCAATAAAAAAACGACGTCAAGTTACCCATGCAAATAAAAACGTAGGGGTTAGATTGGTTTCTATCAAGCTCTTATATGAAGAACAACCTATTAGGTCATTATTTTTTTTGTGTCAGTACTCATTAAATGAATTAATAAAATTTTTTTGAAACAAAAATATAACACTTTCTAGATCGTTAATGTGATTTCTGTAATAAAGATTCCAGGTTAAGGATGCATATACCAGTTTAGATCTGACAAACGCAAAATATAAAATTTTTGAGGTATAACATTTGAAATACCTCTACTAGTTCTAATTAGATAGCCAAGAATTTTGAGCGAGTTATTTACTAGCATATTTATATACGGTATAAAAGATAGTTCTTTGTCAAAAATTACGCCAAGGTCTACAAGAGTTGGAGGTCTTAGAAGGACTAAGTTGTCTACTCTATACTCAAACAGAATAGGATTAATTTAGGTTGTATAAGTGATAACGTTAAATTTAGACATATTTAAGTTTAGCTTATGTTAAACACACCAATTATATGTATTTGAGAGACTATTTTGCAGAAAGGCGCAGTTATCTAAGGAAGAAATTATTTTAAAGATTTTAGAACCGCCAGCATAGAGCAAACAACAAACGTCCGTAACATTTACAATACCATTAATAAATATGTTAAACAGGAGTCCGAGAATGGACCCTTGAGGAACGCGAGATGTTGAAGTATACTCTACCGACCCGAATCCACTATAGGCCACATGTTGCTTCCTATTAGAAATAAAGAAATGATAAGAAAACAGGTGAAAAACTTAAATTTGACAATTTATTTAACAGTATAGTGTGATCATATATCATAAAAATATGAGAGTGAGGATGCATAGCAATGACGAAAGCGACTGCCTCTACATTGTATTGTTTACCTGATCGTTATTCAGTCTACAAAAGACTGCGGTTGAGAACTGTTGTATATACGGCGAGTATAAAGATGGTTATTTATTTTATTGTTATTACATATAATAGCTGCTGAGTGCATTGTGGTTAGTGGATGTTAATAATAGCGAGACAACCCGCCTCTGCAGAAACAGTGCAGTCCTGGATTCGCGATTACATATGCTGTTAGTGTCTACAATTTCGCAGTGCGTTGGTGTATTAATATCCCAAGCAGCACATTTAGTAGTCTCTACGTAGTAGCTACCATCAGTGGACCCCTAAAGTTTTCCACAACTAACGACCGTTACGTAATGGGAACGAACCTTCTACCAAGCATTCACCCAAATGAGGAATAGTTATTACGTATCAATTACTATTCCGGAACCTTACCTGTTACGTGTTGACAACTAAGTTATAACATAAACGGAACTTAATCAATTGGTAATGGTAATGGTAATGGTAATGGTGGGGGAGGCTGACGCCTGGCAAGTAGGCTACAGACGGGCCCTTTTTACCAACCCCCAGCTGTCCCCTCAGCCATGTGCATCTCTTGCTCCCTCATCAAATCTTTCCGACCTTCTGATGAAGGTCAGGATGTCACTCATTGCGAGGGAGCTCATCTCCTCCCTTAGAAGCGCCTCAGAACCGAAGATACTGTGTCTCAGACGCCCAAACGCTTCACATTGTCCCAGGAAGTGGTAAGATGTCTCTTCATCACTCCTGCATCTTGGACATGTAGGGTCTTCCTCAATACCTATCAATGATAGATGCCTCCTAAGTCTGCAGTGGCCTGTCAGAACACCGATTAAGAGATTCAGAGTTTTACGACTCCGTCCCAGCAACCAGGCCGATCTCGATTTGTTCCGCCCCGTCACAAAATCTCGGATTTGCCTGCAGGCCCTGTTGGTCCTCCAGTGCGTCCTCAGTGTCTCGTGGGTCCACTCATTGAGGGCCGTTGTGACCTGCCTTCTTGAAATACCTAACATAGGCTCAGGCCCGTGACAGGGTTCCTCGGCTCCGAGTCTAGCCAATTCATCGGCCTTCTCGTTGCCTGGAACTCCCACATGTCCCGGGACCCATACCAGTCTCACTTGTTTATGCCTGGCCAGCTCTTCTAGGGCATCCCCACACTCCTGGACGAGAGCTGATCTCGTCCTGGGGGAGCACACCGCCTTTAGAGCAGCCTGGCTGTCGGAGCAGATGTATATTATCTGTTCCGCCCCATTCCTAACCTCAGTCCTACCTGCCACCGCTAGGATGGCGTAAACCTCTGCCTGGAAGACCGTGGTGTACGAGCCTAGAGCAAAGCTCTCCTGTACTTAATCAATTAGTAGAAATGACAAACTTTTGGACCAGCTCTTTAGTGGAATGAAAGCAAACTATATTTTGCTCTCTCTCTTTCGTTCAAATGTAAAAATATAAAGTATTGAAATCGATTGAATGAAACATATGTCGGTAATAAACCATGATATTTTGAATTCACTCTGAGTGTGGAAATTAATACGACTACTAGTTTTCTGTAAAACGTTCCCATGGTACTTCGATAAAAAAGACGAGCTCTCTAAAAAATAGTTTTTTCAAAAAAAAACTTGTTCAGAAATTATGTGTACAATCGAAAATGCAAAATTTTTGATAGGAAATATTTTTTATTTTATGTATTATGTAGCAATAATGATCTATTTATAAAATATGTTTGCAAATGACAACATTTAATAAAAAAAGTGGTTTTCAGAATTATATTTTTATAAATGTCAATATGGCATCATCATTCAGTAATAGAAAAATTGCTAATTTAGTTTGAGTAACTTTGCAGTGGTATATATGTCAATAAAGTATTTGTCACTTAATAGAGGTGACAAAAACCAAAATTATTTTTCTTCAAACTTACATTTACCATAAGTAGCAGATGCGACTAACGCTATAGTTGTTGCTACTTGAACAGTTTTGACGAGAAATACAACAATGTCACTTTGTAGTTATGTTTACCAAAAAGTAGCATATGCGACGAATGACGTAATTTTCTTGATGGCTTTAAATTAACGTCTACTACGTTGCTGCGAAAAGGTTACTGCAAAGATCCCACGTACTTTATGACACTCATTTTTATGTTGATAGAGCTGGCTAATTCGATCTATACTCCATTCATTTCATATAAGCACATAAAAATTGTTTACCTGGACTCGCAGGGTGACCCTTTCTCGACCTTCAGTCATGCATAGTTCTCTGTACGCGGTGCATTATATACATACACAAAATATATTTATATAATACTGCGCGCCTATGCTGGAATTTTCTCTGTACTTATATGAAATGAATGGAGTATAGCTGAAGATAATTTTATTGTTTGGTATTGGCATCACATTACTGTCAGAAGATGAAATTGTTATTGTTAGAGAAAATTAAACAAATGATTAACTCGATGATTTACCTTGGATATCAACAAAATTCATTGTGGCGAAAATTTCGATTAACCAAAGTTGACACTTTTATCCATATATTCTGTCATCTCATCACTTTAACATCGGTAAATTTTGTAACTTCCCTAAGTTATTCATTTATCTGAATTTTGTGTATTTATTCAGTGAGTGAAATTTTAATCAATAACAATTAACAGTAACTCAAACAATCACAATCAATTACATTCTTTATTTCAACATTTGTTGGTTCTTCAGTGCAAGGTGTATAGGTCAATGAATGCCGAAAAATCTTTATTGTTGTTTTACTACTTTTCGACGCCATGTTCGATTAGTTCTGAAAAGAAAGTGTTGACGTAAAGGTTAATATCACTTTATAGTAGGTTGTCAAGGTATAGGTAACTTTGTAGTGATTTTGAACTAGTGGGGAGTAGTTAAAATCACTTTAAAGTCTTCTCGTTCGTAGAAATAATGTTATTGCTACTCAAGATGTCATTAATAAGTTACACAACTTTAAAGTTTCAGAAAATTTCCCGACTACGGTACAGAAACTGTAAATAGAACACTTGCAGTTATCATTACTCTTAAGTAATGCTGTGCAATGAGCATTACTACAAATTCTCACTTTAAAACTGAAAAAGGTAATGCAGAGTAGTATCCGCGACGTTGCACATACTACAGCAGTTACTTGAATGTGTAATAACTATACAGTACCTGAATTCAGTGGAATTTACGTAATTGTTACTACACATTCATACCACAAGGTTAATTTTACACTAAAATCGCAAATTTAATGGGTTATGTAATGCCTACTACATTAAAATTCTGATGCCAGTTCCTGTCATTTTGGTGCTAGTTGGTATGCTCCTTAGAATGTTTAACTACGTTAAAAGGAAACTAGTAAAACTGCTAGTGTTAGTGTTACACTCGCCAAACCTTCAGCTCTTTTAAAACAACATGAAACTAATTTATAGCTACACCTTAGTGCGGCCTCCAACCCTATTCAAATAAGCCATAAAGAAGATGACAAGTTAAGGTGATTATGGATTGAAATAAATTATATAATATAAATGAAAAATTTTATGAAGGAAACCTGTAGGTATACCGTTCATTCGTTTCTGTTATTTACGTCATGTTTACTAATAATAATTAAATGATCTTGGAAAATGGCTTCCAACTTCTCGGCTGTTGCAGCTGCTGTATGTGTTCGGACTCCATCTTGTTGGAAATAACCAAAAGCCATTTCTTGGCATCAAGCTGATTAGTGAAGGTGATTAGAATCTTTGTCATGTTCTGTGCATACAGTCTGTCTTGAAACGTATTCAACAATGCTGAGTTTAGAGGTCTCTTTGCAAAATACAAATTAAGGAGGTAACGGTATTGTATAACTGAAAATTATTGTATGAAGTAATTTTTGTAAATATTCGGTCATAGTTTGGGTCACAGTATTCATAGGTTTAGTGCTGAGATTGAGCATATCATATTACATAATACAAATTATATTGTTATACAAATATTCTGATTTTTATTATTTTACCTTTACTCTAGCCACTTGCAGAATTGCTCATTACTAGAGTTCGGATATCGGTGAGTGAGGCTTAACTCACAGTAGAAGCGTGTACGCGTGAACTGCTTTCTTTAATATTCTCGCACAGTAGCTGCAGACCGGATCAATCCGCAACTACTGTGCAAGGATAAATCTTGCAGACTGATTCAATCTGCAGCTACTGTGCTACGATATGATACTAATTTACAAGTTATGATATCACACAGGTTAGAGTAATGTCATCTTGTGATCATAACGCCATTAAACTGTCAAAGAGAATTTGCAAGGTTATTCTGACAAATCGGACAAAAGCTTATTGGCTAGCATTAAAACTTCAATAAAGCATGATTAATGCAATGACCAGTACCATGGAAACCTTAGAGTAAAAGACAAAACGAGTTTATTTCCATTTCAGAAAGGTAAGAACAATAAGTTGTGTGTAATTAACTATTTAATTGTTAATTATTTCAGGTATTATTGTGACAAATACAATTTTCCACAGAATACCTCTTGACTAATAGACTAAACCAAGTTGTTTTAGAAAATTTTTTTGGTGCTCTACAAGCAAAAAGGAAGGCTTCATGATCACCCAGATGCACTGGAATTTAAGTACCGATTACGATCTTACCTTCTTGGAAGAAACGAGAAGTCTCTTGCAAGTTTTGGGAACGTTCAAGAAGATAATGATATTACCTTATTGGCGAAGTAAATCTGTGTGGAAAATATTTTTGTGCGGTTGATCAAAAATAACAAATCTGAGGAACCTCATGATTCAAATGGAGGAACTTAAAAAAATATCAAATCTGTCAATTCTGATAATTTATTTATTTCCAAGAATTATATGAAAAAAGTTTAGATATGAGTTCTTCGATTTTATGTTCTGATAAAACCGAAATGTTGTTTTTTCGATGTAGAATGTATTTTTCGAATAAGACAATTAAATCTGGATCTACATAATGCTACTGTTTCGAGGAAAAGAAAAATGTCAACAATAGTAAATTAGAGGCCACGCTGTTGCTTTTTTTTAATTATACAACCCACTACCCTTTTCTTCTGTGATCATCAGAAAGTAAACAATATAGTAAACTTTAGTGTTGATTTCTCTAAACTTTTTATTCCTGATTAAAGTTAGTGCATTAAGGAAAATCACTATTAATTTTGTCCATAAGTTTACTTCTAATATTCAGAGCACAAAAAATATAAAAAAATTCAAAATTTTGACACTGCCAAATTAATAAAATTAAAAAAGTTTTCTTACAGTAGGTTTTAATTACAGAGAAATGCTGACTTAAAATTAAAAAAAAAATACATTTTTAATGTCAATTCTCTAGGTAACTAGAAATTTTTTAGAAAAAAATTCATTTACTTTTTTACTTTAATAATTGTTAAACATTTTTTCTAACTTCCTGTATATTAAAGGTAAAATCTGACATCAAAAGTAATTTTTCTTAACGTATTAACTTTTGTCAAGAAGAAATCAATAACCAAAACGTTTTCCATATTAAGCTGCATGCTTTCTGACGCTCTGTACTTAATTACCCATAAAAACATTTATTAAATATCAAATACTAAATGTTATTCAATAAGGTTTAGATACCTTTTTTTACATTTGAAATGCCATTTTTTGTAATTCCCATAATTTCGGATAACAAGAATCTCGATATTTTTAATTTGCGTAAGACCAGATTCTCAACAATTACAAATCTAAATAAATACGTAACTAAAAATAAATTGGGAATGTATTTCCTATTACTACACTTATTCTCACTTATAGAAATATCTGTATATAATAAATATGTATTAAATGTTGTAGCAATTTATCAAATTTCATAATCAGTGAAACCTATGGGTTTTAATAAATTTAAAATTTATAATCCAAAATGTAATAATTTAACTAGCCGTCATTAAATCAGTATTAAAATAAAAGCAGTGAACGGATATATGAATAAAAACCATAAAAACAGAGTTCCTAACAAACCTAAACTGATATTAGATTCGAGAAAACGGCATACATTTTAAAATTTGTTCACAAAGTGATGTCATGCGCAAACGCGAACGAAATTTAAACTATTGCGTATTACACCTTGTATTTTATTATATCATGGTGCTAGATATATCTAAAGCAAGCACTTGGAATTGATCGCGCGTACACGTGCGTGTTCGTACGAACCACAGTTCGCACGTACACGCTTCCACTGTGAGTTAAGTCTAATCCTAGTGCTGTCTGCAGAAACCTTGATAATAAATGGAAGTTTTTGTCATCTTAATTTGTTTACGTTGTATATATTTTCATATAACTATATAAAAACGAATTTTTTTCATCAACCATGTACTTTAAAAAAAAACCTTCTATATGTCAAAATGAATTAGTTCCATTATGAATCGAAATTCGTTTAATAATGTAAAGCTGTTTGCGAATTATGAGTTGCATTGACATTCGAATATCCTCTAAAAAATCATGTAGGTATAGTCGTGACAATAGTTAGCGTAGAAGGACGAAGCGAGGTGAGATGCGCTCTCATCCAGGATCCCGTCGTTCTAAGCGAGAGAGATGATATGTTAGCTCACTCTTGACCACCTGTCTTACCACGGCTGTCATCTACTATATCGTTTGCTCATACCATATTTACCTAGCGCAAACTGCGTTATTCTCGCAGCCAGAATGTTATGTCTCCCCCCACCGGTGCTGCGCTCATACGTATGTATGTGATTTTTCACGAACTTCTACCCAATTCGCCGCTACCTACATAACATATATTGACAAGATAGGGCACCTGGCTGAACGCAGCATCGAATTGCTACAAAAGCTTTGATAATATGAAAAGTGCCGTGGATGCCAACGGAGCAGTTGCTGCTGCAAATGCTCAAGAACCAAGAACTTATTGTCAATCCTAGTGTCCAAAAATATTTAAAATGTATACACGTAAGCTATTCACGAATCCCTCTCGTTATAGAACAACTTGAACGTTGACCAAAAACACGACAATTTACCATCATTGGTGCGATGAATGTAGTGTTTTCTACAATATATGTATCAATGATCTGGACATCGTTGAACAAGTAAATAAAAACCACTGCCAATTACTTGGGGATCAGTATTTCCTCACCGTAGTAAAACTCGACGTGTGGTGAAGTTTATAATAAAAGTAATTTTTGACGTTTCAAAAAGTCAAATTTTTTGACTTTTCAAAAAAGGCACGTTTTGATGGGTCAAAAAAGTCACTTTGACGTTTCAAAAAAGTCACATTTTTTGACGTTTCAACAAGTCACATTTTGACGTTTCAAAAAAGGCACGTTGGTGGAATGTCAATATTTTTTTTAGACATTGGGACCAATTTTGCTCACCAACGTACTCAATCTCTTCCTTGACCTCTAGAATGTGTGTACCAAATTTGAAAACTGTAGCAGCTTTCGCGAACCACACAGACAGACACATACACACACACAGACAGAAATTTTTTTGTCCGAAATTTTGTGTATTGTAATAATTCGTTGAGATTCGTCCAGAAATGCAATAAAAATTTTCAAAGTTTTTTTCATGAATACATAACTGCCTCACTTTGAGGGATGAGGAAGTGAAATTAGAAACTGTTTTATACATGCGTTTATAACATCTGTCGAGATAGAACGTTCGTTTTTCACATATAAATGGATTTTTGCAGAGAGGCGGTATATCTTAACAGTAAAACATATGGAACAATTTTTAACAATATAATATGGATATATACTTGTAAGGAATAATCAGCGAAAAAAAATTGTTGCTGTAAACTGCTAGTGCCAATATACTTTCACTTTACTACCTCCGCTAGTCATTTTAAAACCTCTATACTGCAAGGTAAGCCACTGAAAAATATTAGTATGTAGTAATAGTTTCAAAAATGTTTGGTTTTAATTGGTATATACATTAATAACAAGTGTTTCCTTGCGACGACCCCGTTTTTACCGTCATGAATCGTCGATATCCACACTCTACTCATTATATTATAATTAATTAATGTAAAAGTTTAGTTTGTGATGAATACTAAAATAGAAGAAGGAAATACATCTGCATCAGAGTTTTGTAATCTCTATAAAATGAGCACCTATTTGGTAAAAATGAGTATATATTTTTTAAAAACTCTGCACTGATATTATATAAGGAGCCATTTTAACACTTGCAGGAAAATTATCGAAATCTGTTATTCTCATTAACTTATCACATGGAAAATTCCATGTTTTTATCTTCTACAGAAATGATTTTTTAAATACTGACGTCGATTAAGAAACTGCGTGAAAAGCGTTGACATTCAAAGTAACCTTGTCATAGGATACCACTTTTTTTAATGTAGAAAAAGTTGCTAGATTCAAAATAAATTTTTACAACGTATGTCTATAGCGGTAAATCTACGTTGCTTACCTTGTTATATTTTAAAATGATTTATAGGCATGCCATATCTACTTAACACGATAAAATCAATAAAAATTGCAATTTATTGCCTATGTTACATTATATAAAATGATAAAAACTTGTTCCATGAAATTTCATAGTTAGTCTTGACATTTAATTTGTCGAATTTCAAAATTTTAATGATTTAAAAAAAACGTATCAAAAAGCCTAATCGTGATATTGTGTAAACTGTGAAATTAAGCAAAATATGAAATATTAAAATACTGTATGTAGTAATCTTTAATTTTAAAGGCACCTTAATGTGTTGCATACATACATAAATTCTTATCAGTTCTGCGTTTACATGTCTGTCACAAACATTATCCACAATGCCTCACAAGATCAAAATTATCGTCAGTTAAGTGACTTTGAACGTGGTCGGATTATTGGTATGAAGAAGGCTGGATTTTCACTTAGAAAATTGCCCACCGCGTAGACCGTAACATGACAACTGTGTTAAGATGTTGGTTACGGTGGTCTGAAGAAAGTCTTCATGAAGCCGCCACAGATCCAGACTTCCTAGGAAAACTACAGTATCGTGAAGAACGTCATCTGAGAAAATCGACTGTAAGAGAGAGATTTTCCACAACACAAATCATGGAAAATGATTGGATGAAAACTTTATGACAAATTATTTTAGGCGCATGTAGATTGATGAATAAGATCTTTTGGGCTTCGCTCCTAACGACGATATTTATGTTTATCTTCATTGCACCTGTAGGCTGGAGTATTGTACCAGCGATAACATTGGGTACTGGAATTGCATCCTGTGGTCTTTAGTGACGAGTCCCGATTTTGTCTATGGACAAAGAAGAGTGAAACCTTTCCGTGGGGAACAAAATCATTTACAACCAGCTGTTTAACGTCATACTGCTATTACATATGTGATGGTTTGGGGTACAATATATGCTGGTATTAGGTCACCTTTAGTTGCAGTGCCATATTTTCGGAAGCTGATTAATCAAAATGTTCAACAAGATAATGTCGGCCCCCACACGACAAGAGTTTTCAGAAGAAGCAATTGTGTATATTCTTCTTTGGCTTGCACGTTCACCCTACCTCTTACCGATCGAACATGTCTGGGATATGTTGGGTACAAGGCTGGGTAATTTACTTCAACCCGAGACAATGTCAATGATCTTTGCTTCGTATACAAAAAAAGCTTGGAATTAGATGCCCTAAGACAACATTGATCAACTGATACAGAGTGCACCTAACCGAGTTAAAAATGCATAAACAGTAAGGGGGGGCTACTTATTACTGAATATCTTATTTATTTGTTGTTGTTTCTTATTGAACACCCGGAGTGGGTTGGAACCTTTGATGTGACGATAACACTGACGTAGTTTTCCACGAAACACCAAAACACTATATACTGCACTCGACGCGCATTTCGCCAACCAAGTTAGCATCATCTGGAGATGATTAAAACAGTTTTAATCATCTCCAGATGATGCCAACTTGGTTGGCGAAACGTGCGTCGAGTGCAGTATATAGTGTTTTGGTATTTCGTGGAAAACTACGTCAGTTTTATTGAACCCTGAATCAATCCTTTGTTATATTGAAGTATCTTTTCTGTAAAACTTTCAAATAAATAACGTAATTAATACTAGGATGTAACTTTTTAAAAATTAGTATTTGAAAAAATATATGAAGAATGCAGCTGTAAAGTCCTTAAAAACTATTGCAAAATGATCTTAAAACTTTTTTAATTGAACCACAAATAAAAAAGTTATAAGGCAGTTTAAAAAATGACGATTTTAGTTTTTTCCTAAACAAAGTCTGAACCATTCGGAATTCAATTGTTTTCTAGGCGCCATGTTAATGGGCATAAAATTCTGCATTATTTTGCTCCTATGAGCGATTTTCTATCTCCATTAATAACCAAGACACCCATGTAATCAATCCTACGTTCCCTGTGGCACACTGTATAACTGACATGTGAATTAGTTTTTTAAAAGTGAACTACAAAAGCATTTTAACTAATGTAAATTAATAAACACCAAAAAATGCAAACCCAAGTGAAAAATTTAATATATTAAACCGGTATTATCGTTGCTAATTTATAACTGATTTACACAAAAAGTAAATACTCCTAAATTTATATGGAATGCTTGCGAGAAACTAGGCTTTCTATTGCTATGCTTTTTTTTTTTTTATGTTAATGACATGCTATCACACAATCTGTGCATATACTGAAAAAAGGACTAAAAAGCCTAAATTCTCTCTAATTTAAAATAGTATAGGAATTTAAAAGTACTGTTTCAAGACTGGAAAGAATAGTTGGCTTCGACTTTAACACCAAACTAAATCAATCGACCTCGGTTTTAATCAGCAACCCTTGATTTATGGAGTTTGTTATACTCTTATCTAGTCACCTATGCCGGAAGACAAAACATTTAACCATCGAGATCCAACCTGGCCGACCATTAAAATCTCTGTGCCATCCTAATATAGTGCAACACATTGGGGTAAGTTGAGCCAGGTAAACGTGTCGAATTTTTATTATAAGCAGTTTAATATCTGGGATATACCACTCATACTCACATTTTTTTTATAACTTCTATCTTGAGCTAGGGAGGTGGTGACAGAAATTTTTAAGTCATCTGCTCGTGTTGCAGAAGTTGAAAATATTGATGTTCTGATTATAAAAACCACTAATGACAACTTCTGCAAAACCATTATCGCTGCATTAATAAATTAATAAGTAATTAAATAAGTAAAAAAAAATGTCACTTGCTCGCATCTGGCACTTTTTTTAACTTATAGTCCTTAACAAGTCCTTCAGATAAATCTCATCGCCAGCGTGTATGTGCCTGCATTAATGAATGAGTAATTTTTTTTAATATTTGATATATAAAAATTTAAGTGATTTGCTTGTCAATAAAATTTGCACGAAATGTTAATTAGGTCATTAACAACAAGAAAATAATGGTCTACCATTTTATTTATACTGCGATAATGAGAGGCGAATATTCAAAGTTGACAAAAAAATGGAGCATTAAATTATTTGCTTATGTCTGGCTCTGGGCAAAATTGTTCTATTGCCAGAAGATTGTTTTTAATTATTGCTGAAAATAATCATATGGCATATTTCTTTTGTGGAATTTTTCTTACAATTTTTAAGGTATTTACTACTATGTTTTTTCTTAAATCAGTTAGCTACATATAATACGTAGATATTACAGTATAGTGTCGCATTATACTATATTACAATATATAGTAAACATCTGTTTCGAAGCACAGTAAAGAGAAAGAATGAGAGAACTATATAGTGAAGAGAAAAGGAAAGAGACGCTGGCTACACGAGGCTTCTATATATTTGAAAACATTTAATTTTTGTACTTTATTACCAACATATTTTTTAACTGCCTTTTCGTTTATTTCAATTCTCGATTGAATCGGTTACGAAAAGATCGATCCAATAATCTTCCAATTAGTTCAAGATCGCTATCCCTAGTTTAAGACCCTAAAACTAGATGTCAATGCGAATTAAAAATTTAGCCGATTTTTCTTGAATTTTGGATTTATCCGCTTTTGCATGAAAACACCAGCTTTAGGCTTGATTTCAAAAGTGACTTATAGTGTTTTGATTGCAACTTAACCAATAGATTGATATAGCTTATCAAAATGAATAAAAATCAGTGATTAGTTGTAAAATTGCTAAAAATATATTTATTATTTTTTTGTAAGTTTGCTCTTCAGTATCATTGGATAGAATCAACTGCCAGGAGCAATATCCTGCTCTTCTAGCATTAATATAATGTGCGTTGATTTTAATGCGTAATAGAGTTAGTATTTAAGAGAAGTTTTGAGATTATTTATCAATCTAGAATTTCAATAGATCGATTCGGTGGTGTGAAGGATAGTGGCGCGTGCTTTCACTCAGACCGCCCTATTTATTGTAAGCTGAATATAGTAGGCGTCTAATTAAGTTTACTGGAATGTATATAATGTTGAATAAATTTTATTAAATTGGAAATTGGAATTGGTTCAAAACTGAGCAGTACCAAGTCGATGAGGTATAGTGAACTAGCGATCCTGCTTGCATCGTCACTATGTTTCGATGAGAATATAAAACTGTGGGTTAAATGTATGTGAGCATGCTAATGATCCTAACATCACGACAAAGGGGGTTCGGAAAAATTTTAGGTTGGGCGCCAGTGTTTCTAAAAGCATCGATGAGCTTATCTGGTGTCGATGATTCGTCGTGGTAGTGGAAATAGACCAGCGTTTAAAAAAACGTATTTTCAATGTCAAGAAATTAAAATAGTAATTATATTTAGTATCATTCAATTTATTTATTTTGTTATTCTTATAACTGACAATTTACGACAAACTCAGATGTAATAACTAGAGCTGTCCGATGTGCCTGGAGTACAGCCACGGTCATGCGCTGTCGTCACACGTGCCGATTTAGAAGTGATTTACGCTGCAGTTTTATTTGAAAGGTTAATGCGTGAGGTTGTACCTATAAATTATACATAATGTCAAACGCGCCAAAGGGTAAAAAACGACCGTACGCGGACACAGTGAATAAATTTATGCAAAATAATTTGTAAAGTTTGCAATCAAGACTTAATGTGCTGGCACAAAACAGATTGTCGTCGTCATATCAATACCGTGCAACATCAAAATAAAAAAATGGCATGCCTTTGACAACTCAGTTTATGTTTGATTTATTGTTAATGTTAATAGCCTGTAATATTCCGCTACACATACTGGATAAACAACCATTTCGGGAGTTTTGGAATAAATACAATCCCCAGGTGAACTTACCAAGTCGTACATCGTTATGTAGATATATTCCAGCTGTTCGTGAAGACATTGTAAATAGGATTAAATGTGGATTAAAAAATACACGGCTCTGGTTATGTATTGACGAGACGACAGATTGTAAAAAAAATTCTATTTTAAATATTATAGTACGTGTACTGGACCCTCTTAAACCAACATTTCCACGGCTTTTTATTATGCTGAATATTTTCAACAAATAAAAGCTGTGATACTACAGTTCAACCCTAACGAGGCTGCAGCTATTAGGGAAAGCCAGACAAGCTTTCAAGGCGTTTCCCCCTGAAACAGATTTAAAAAGTATTAATAACAATTATAGGGCACTACACGACGCAATAGAAAAATTGCAAAATAGTTCGTTGTCGTTAGTGGAATCGCTGCAAATAGTGGACGACATAAAAACACAGCTACAGGCTATAAATGACGCAAAAAATAATCGCGTTAGTGAAAAATTCGAGAGTGTATTACAGAAAGATCCTGATTTTAGCAAATTAAGACAAATTTGTGATGGTGCATCTACAACTTCGTTAAGTAAGTTCACAGATTGTTTTACTTATGCCTGTATTACATCCGTAGATGTTGAACGGTCATTTTCAAAATACAAACATATTTTTTCACCAAAGCGAACATCGCTGACAGAGACAGCTGTAGAAACATACCTGATGCTATTATACTATAGATCTTCCCCACTTTGTGATGACGACAACCAAACTACTTCATAAATCTGTTTAAAAGGGTGAGTTTTATACAAATTTTTATAAAATGTAACATTATTGTTAAAATTTATTTCCATTTACTGTACTTATTCAAGTATTATGATATGATGTAAACATATGAGTCATATGACGGCTCTGTCGGCCAGGTGACCTCGGACAGCTCTAGTAATAACAAATTTATATAATAAACATACATAAGGACTTTGAATGTCATGACGTAAATAATAGAGGTAGACAATAAAGTAAACAGTGTTGACTTTGTAAACTTTTTCACATATGAGCTCCTCTATGTTTCACCGCCTTTGTCTCCGCCAATCAACGTTTGGTATTTTTTCGACGACACATGTTTCATCACAGCGGGCATCGGCTTTACGCGTATGACCCTCACACTTTACATATCAACGCATGACTGTTTGTGAAGATATGTAATAATGTCTTGCCATTTTTACGCCCACTGACGCACTACACTAAACAGAAGGTATTGAATAAATAAAATCCTTTTAAATTAAAGGTCCATTTAAAATGTTGATAATACTGAGCGTAAGGATAAAATATTGAAAAAATGAACGTCATATAAAAGTTAGGGCATAGATAAGAAAATAAGTCACATTTTTAATTAAGCTCTTTTCTTTGCCCCCGTTTCCCCCTATCATGTTATATTAACGCAGTAAAAATCAAACCGACCTATCTTCCTAATTCCTTTTTTTAAAGGTGTGTTATTTTACGACCAGGGCTGGTTTTTGAATTTCATTTTAACGATTTTGTTTCCTCTTAAATCTAATTATGTAATTAGACCGATTAAAAGGTGTCTAGATATTATTTGCGGTTTTAACAGCAAGTGAATCATATTATATGGACTTGATGCATTAGCGGTTACACTTAGTGATAATATTCTATTTTTAAATTGTTTTTAAAGGTTTGGAATAATTGCTTTTAAGTATGATTCAGGAGTTTCGCCTTGAAAGAAAATTCACGTAATAAATATTTTTACGTCTGCCTACGTACATAAAAAGTAAATTATGTCTCTAGTAAAACATACCAGCAAAATATGTTTATTGTTAAATCAAAAGATGTATAAACTGAACAAAACAATTAATTGTATAAAATATTACTTAAAAAAATTGGTTGTATGAGGAATACCCTATTTAATATAATACAGCGTTGGGCAACGAATAATCGTTGTCATTTTGCCAGTGGACATTTTTTTAAAAAATGCTTGAAGAGGTAGTAATTTTTATATTTACGCATAAACGGCTGCCATATGTATTTGATTATCGTAAGAGGTTTCCCAACCCCCCCCCCCCCCCCGGCCCGGGGTCCCCTTTTGGGGGGGGGGGTCCCCCCTCCCCCCCCCCCCCCCCCCCCCCCCCCCCCCCCCCCCCCCCCCCCCCCCCCCCCCCCCCCCCCCCCCCCCCCCCCCCCCCCCCCCCCCCCCCCCCCCCCCCCCCCCCCCCCCCCCCCCCCCCCCCCCCCCCCCCCCCTGACATATGATATTATCAATATTTTTCTTTAAATAAAAACTCATATATTTTTTATTTCGTTTCTAATGTAGTTTTTAGTCCTCTTTTTAGCAGCATAAACTTGCTATACTCGTAGGTTAGATAGCGAAAATCTTGAGAAAAAAATTAAAATCGTTTTATTTATTTAGTTACAATTCTGCACAAGATGTTCTATAAGAATTAAATTAAATTACTGTTTAAAATTATTCCAGAAGTCATAAAAATTAAACATTTAAGAACAGATTACAAATATCTTGTTTAAAGCAACTGTCAGAAGTGTTCTCCGTTCACTACCTGACAATAAATTAAGACTATTTACAAAACCTCTTGTCGAATTTACCAGAAAATGTTTCGGTATTTAGTACACTGAAAAACCGACAAAAAACGTTTCAAAAATTTTTTTAAGGTACAACCACATGGGACCTTCACAGAATAATAGATTAGGCCCTTGGCCATCTAAAATGGGAAATTACAACATTTTCTGGGAGGTCCAACTTTTTTTATTATGAAAAATGTCATAAATCTGTCAAAATTAATTTTTCGTACTTTTTCACACATCCCTCACGATATCTCCGGAACCAATTGAGATAATCAAGTTTTTTTTTTTTTAATCGATAAAGGAAACGTGAGCGGAGGTGACTGAATTAATTTAGTCTTTATGGAAAACCTAGTTTTTTATAAAATTAGGTAATACTTTAACATTTATTTTTCTTGCAGTACTTTTTTCAGTAAGCGAAAAACTTTTTTGTTTTAAGGAATTTTGCCACAGTATATGCATAGGGAATAAAATTAACACATCAAGGAAGTTTTTAAAAAAAAACGCAATACTCTACGACTTGTACGTTTCAAGTTATTGTTATTTGAAATTAAGTTTCTGCGGGCAGGATATCTCCCCCGGTTCTACTGTGCTTTAATCAGTGTGTTATGCGTGTTGTGGGTGCACACTATTAAGTATTATTTTTGACATATTTTTAATATAAATTTTATTTTCATAAGCACTTAGGTTTTACTTATCATTATTTACATTGCACATTATTTAAAATCCATTATATTTATACATTAAAACCTAAAAATTGAATTAAAAAAAATACGAAATAATTATTTATTTTAAAACATAAATTTAAAACTTGTTATAAAAATATTTTAAAAATCGTCAACGTCGGAATCTAAAAATATCTAGACAGTTCCTTGGTTGCAGCAGTTTGCATATTTGCACTCACTGCAGCATTTCAAACCTTGAGCAAAACAGGTACATCTGTTGTTACAGACCCTGTCGGAACATCTTATTGACAAACTTTGCCTTACAATATCGGGCACAGATTTTTGACTAGAAAAAGTTGCCTTCCAAACATTTTCTTCAAATATCCAACCGTATCGAGTTGGATCTTCCATCTGCATGTATTGTATATGGCTATTATACTAAATTTTTAATTGATACAGACACCTGGCTCCGTGGTCTAGAGGTAATGTACTTGCCTCAAAACTTCGGGGTCCGGGGTTCGATTTTGTTTGTACAATGCCGAGTGTGGCATTCTAATTAAGTTTTTGTGATGTATTTTAATATGCAATAAATGTTTTAAATTGGAATTGGAATTGGTTCGATTCCCGGTCGAGGAACTGGGATTTTTCTGTGAGAGAGATTAATCGTAGTATACTCGGACATTGGGTGTGTGTCCATTGTCTCTAAATCTGTAGCCCTCTCCCACACAAGGTCATTCCAGACCTTCAGGGATAAAAGAGGGTTGTAATTTCATGTGGTGTTATTATTATATTATACCAAAAAAGAAAATAATTACATGTAGGTGTTTTGTTTCTTTTTTAATAGGTATGGGCGATCTAGAAAAATAATTATTACCTTTTTAAATGTTGTCTAAAAGCATGGTCAGTAGGAGGCAGCTCAGAAGCTGGCCGATTTGTACTTGTTGTTAAGTCCCATCTCATTCAGGGATTTTATATTTTTGTTTTTATTCTTATATAAATAAAGCGTATATTTTACCCCTAATTCCATCGCTTTATCCTCTGACAGAAAAGGAAGGTTTTCTAAATCTTTTAAATTATTTAAATTTTTATATAAAACATAGAATGCCGTTTTCTTCCCTATTTTATACATGGCATTAGTTGTGTCACAACCAGTTAGGCAATGAATCGTTAATACTTTCTTGCAAATTTCCTCTCCTAAATTTGCCACAATATTGTTAATTGACAAAAATTGTATATTCTTACTATGTCCTAATTGTATAAATATATTCCTATGGGACATATCTGGTGTTTCACAGTAATAATGTGAAAGCAAAATCAGGACATCAGTATCAACAGATTTTACCAGATTTGTATTACCTGATTTTAATTCTGATAACATAAAATAAACATTCCATTGTTAAGCATTAAATAATATGTAAAAACTCAATAAAAATAATACTCATTCGCATTCACATTACGCAAAGAAAAGCTTGTTTCTAAATGACAATATATTATGTATAATATAAGATTACTTGTATTCAATAGTCTACACTGTACACACTTGAGTGGCGCCGCAGTGAGGCGCATCTAGGATCGAAAAACTCGTAACTTTAAAAAACAAAATCTCGAAAACTATAAGTCGTAGAGAACTGAATTTTTTTTTAAAACTTCCTTGAAGTGTAAACTTTATTTCATACACATATGGTATGACAAAATTCCTTAAAATAAAAAAAGTTTTTCGCTTACCGAAAAAAATGCAGCAAGGAAGATAAACGTTCCAGTTTCACCTAGTTTTACAAAAAAATTAAATTTTCCATAAAAACGAAATTAAAGCAGTGACCTTCGCCCACATTTCCTTTATCAATTAAAAAAAAATACCTACAATTATCTCGATTGGTTCCGGAGATATCATGAGGGATGTGTGAAAAAGTAAGAAAATTTAATTTTGACAAATTTATGACATTCTTCGTAATAAAAAAAGTTTGACCTCCAAAAAATGTTGTAATTGGCCATTACAGATGGCCAAGGACCTAGGCTATCATGCTGTGAAGGTCCCAAGTGGTTGTACCTTAAAAAATTTTTTTCAAGAAGGAAGCTACTTTTTCCTCGTTTTACGGTGCACTAATTTGCATCATTTCATTTCTTATTCGTTCTTTTAAATTGCCAGGTTATTGGAGCTACCTTTCATAAATTTGATTTTGTACATACATACCTCCAAAAACAAAATCAAAGGAAGTTAATTAAGTTAAGGGAATGTGCAGGCATCTTCTCGTCAATCTAGCGAGCAGACAATTAAACATTTAAATAATCTTTTGTTTCCCCAAATCTTGGGGAAACAAAATGTTCTCTGACACCTCTTCATTTTCATTCCTCAAAACAGGAAGGATATCGTTTCGCTAGAAGCTTAAGGCAGGTTTTGGACTTTTTGAATCCAGTGAGAATTATTCCTTGATAACATACAACAATTATACCGATTAATTGTTTCGTTATTACTAAGCCTAGCCAAGGTCATTAATCCTACAGAGACGTACTGGGTATGCATCATATCATAATACTTGAATAAGTACAATAATAAAAACAAAAATGTTTTATATATTGTGATGTATGTTTTTGTACTATTTCGTTCGCTTTAAATTCTTTTTTATGTATTTCCTTATTTTTTGTAAGCTTAGTGCTGCACATTATTATTAAACTGTTAAATGACGTTCACACAGGTACATTGTATATGTAAGTGATAACTAATAATAAATAAATAAATAAATAAAATAAATGGAAATAAATTTTATTAATACTGGTACATTTTATAAAAATATGTACAAAACTCACCTTCTTAAGCAGATTTATGAAGTGGCTTGGTTGTCGTTATCACAAACTGGAGCACTTCTATAATAACTGTGTAGCATCAGATATGTTTCTACAGTTGTCTCAGTAAGCGATGTTCGCTGTGGTGAAAAAAATATGTTTGTATTTTGAAAAAGACCGTTTGACATCTACAGAAGTAATACAAGCATAAGCAAAACACTCTGTGAACTCACTTAACGCAGCTGTAGATGCACCATCACAAATTTGTCTTAATTTGGTAAAAATCAGGATCTTTCCGTAATACACTCTCGAATTTTTCAATAACGGGCTTATTTTTTGCGTCATTTATAGTCTGTAGCTGTGTATTTACGTCGTCTACTATTTCCAGCGATTCTACTAACGACAACGAATTATTTTGCAATTTTTCTATTGCATCGTGTAGTCTTCTATAATTGTTATAACTAGTTTTTGAATCTGTTTCAAGGGAAACATCTTGAAAGCTTGTCTGGCTTTCCTTAAGAGCTGCAGCCTCGTTAGGGTTGAACTGTAGTATCACAGCTTTTATTTGTTGAAAATATTCAGCATAATAAAAAGTTGCCTTTAACCACGTTCCCCAACGTGTAAGAATCGGCTCTGGTGGTTCCGGAATACCAGGACACAGTGTGTGAAATGCTTGAAGCCGTTTAGGAGATTTGAGAAATACTTTTTTTATATTTGCTATTAATGCATCTACCTCTGGAAAACATTTTCGAATCATTTCTGCTAGAAGATGGAACGCATGCACTTTACACGTAACATGTAAAAACCTACAATCGTCTCTATGAAGAAAACGGCTCACCAAACACATTGTCGCAGCACCGTCGGTCACAAACATCAACACTTGACTTGTTGACAGTTCAAATTTTTCGAAAGTCTCCAACACACCCGTGCAATTGTTTCGCCAGTACACGCAGTTAGTCTTTTGCTAGCTAGTAAAAGTGAAAAATGTTGGTTTAACAGGGTCGAGTACACGTACTATAACATTTAAAATAGAATTTTTTTACAATCTGTCGTCTCGTCAACACATAACCACAGCCGTGTATTTTTTAATGCACATTTAACCCCATTTACAATGTCTTCACGAACACTTGGTACATATTTAGGTAACGATTAACGACTTGGTAAATTCGCCTGGGGATTGAATTTATTCCAGAACTCCCAAAATGCTGGTTTATCCAATATGCGCAGAGGAACATCACAGGCAATCAGCATTAATAGTAAATCAAACATAAACTGAGGTTCCAAAGAAGACACGCCATTTTTTTATTTTTATGCCGGTTACTATTGACATGAATTTTGCAGCCGTATTTACTCCAGCACATTAAGTCTTGATCACAAACTTTACAAATTATTTTACATCCATCATAGAATAAATCCGGAAATTCACCGATAAATTTATTCACTTTATCAGCGTACGGTCGTTTTCTTAGTCTTTACGCTCAACATTATTTATTATTTATTAGTACTCTATTCATCGACCAACAGATAACAACTGAAGTGTGTCGTGTCATCGTCATCATAAACAAGCGCGCGATGGCATTGGTATTACGCCCGACCCTGAATCTACCATCGCTTGGCCAGGCTTAGTTATTACACTGACTTTTATCTCAGAATTCTAAGATAAAAGACGAAATACAAAATTTTTCAAAAATTTTGTTGCTGTCTTCATAATTCTGTATGTATATCACTGGTTTAATTAATCAAAATAATATTTCCCTTTCGAAAAATAGTATCCTTTTACTAAAATATGATTGAATATCTATTAATTTTCAAGTTATTAGTTTTTTTTTAATTGTCTAAATAACAGCCTGTATCTTGAAAACGGAGGCTTTTAGGACATAAGTTGGTATAGGAAATTAGACTTTAGTTTCAACAACGAATCTACCCTAATTATGCTACTCATTTAAGTTTATTTCAAACTTATTTGGAACATAAAAATTGGCACCTTTAACGACGATGAAGGGATCAAAGTTGCGGACGACGTTTTTTATGTTGCAATTAAGTTTGAACTTTGAACTGAATTTTAAATTATGTATTAATAATTCTAAATTATATGATTTTCATCAAAATTATTTTCAGTTTTTTTAACTGTTTGATAGACACCATGTATAACGCACACCTGCAGAATTACCAAATTAAATAATTGATTTATAATTTCTCTATTATTAAATGTTGTAGCTCTAAACATAATTCATTCACTTTTGTGTTTCATTCATGAGTTTAGACTGGCCACTGTGAGAGTAAAATATAATATTCGAAATAAGTAAAATTTACGTGGCCAAGATGATGTAAGCTAGATAACAATTTTGGTAAAATATGAGACAGATTAATTCTTTAAACCGGAAATATCAAACGTGAGAATGGTATTCTTTAAAATATAAATACTACACGAACCTTTGGAGTCCGGATACGTAAAGTTTTTGGTTAAAATCGTTCTCATGTTTAATTGCAGAATTATACAGGGAAAAAGAAGAGTGACTCAAATTTGTTAGTATTTTTCATTTAAAAAAGTAAATTTAAATTTTCTGTAAGCAACAGTAATGATGTTTATGATGAAAATAGAAAAATCTTTAAAAGTAAAGGGTAACATTCAGTTTTATTAAATAAAGAAAGGGGTAGTTTATACATAGATGTAATAAATAATTATAACTTTCATTACGGATTATTTTTAATTTGACAGACACTCGAATAGATAGGTAGATCAGTGCTAAACTTCTTACACACCATTACCTGCTTTAAAATATTTAACATCGTTTTTATTTATCACTAGACATAGAGAAAACTTATGACATGAAGTAAATAACAGGGTCGCACTGGGGAGGGATATACAGATTTCCTTTCATAAAATTTTCCAGTTATATTGAAACAGTATCTTAAATGTCATTGAAAAAGGTTGGAGTTCGCAGAATATAAAATAATTTCATGTTGTTTGAAGAAGGCTGAATAGTCTGCATTTAGAGAGGGACGATTCGTGAATTCCTGGGACATCAAAATTGACTTCTTTTTCCGTAAAAGTTTCTCTATGCAGGAAATGGAATGAAAACCTGGATTTGCCTGTAACCTATGTTCCATTTACATGGGAAAAGATTATGTTCTAGCTGCCGTATGGCCAGGGTAATTTGCGAAATGAAGTTGTGGATTTCTCTTAAATTTTCATAAACCAATAGATCCGTGGCAAACTTTTGAGCTAGCGGGAATGCACTGCGTGGCTAGGATCTAACTGTTTATGGACCTATCTCACATTTTCCAAATTTCTAAAGTAATAAGTTGTGGCCTCAGTCAATGTTTGTTTCCCAGCGTGTCACAATTGACTGTGGGGCAGTTGAATACGAGGCATTTTTAAACGCTTTTTTTTTAAATTTGTATGTCCACTTTTGGATAACACTCCCTAACTGTTTCTGCTACTCGACGTAAGGCGTGTACCAGGCAAGTTAAATCAAGGAAATTATAGGTGTCTTGTAACATGCAGCCAGTCACTTGCATATACTCTGCGGCGTCCGTAATAACTAATAGTAATTTCTTCTTATTTTGTTCGTAACCATCCCCTTACAATAGCTTTAAATTGTCACGTACAAGAGTGGACACACTAGCTATATTTACCGAGTCTTACACTTTGACGCTAACAAATAGCTTCTTGTGACATACAGAGCCCCATCAATACATTGGCAATTTTCGATGCAGCTGCATTGGTTGTCTTATCCATGCCAATACAAATATATTTACCATCGAGTTAGCTACTTCGGGAAAATATTATTTTTTAGTGTAGTGGAATTAGGCAGTTTCGTTTTCGCATATTTCCCCTACAATTTTTTTATAAATTTCTTGAATACCGGATTGTCTAATGGCTTCCAAGGAATTTTACACCTCACCATAAACATAAATACGGTGAGTCCACATCAAATTGTCTTTGTTGGTTTCCGTTAATTAATAGTTGGTGTTTTCTCGTCGCCACATGTTATGTCACACTGATTTCTATTTATAGAACAGTTTAGCATCTCATACTTACGTACCAGCTCCATACTATCAACTGGCATACTGTTTCAGAAGACATTATACAGAAAATATCGCTTATGTCGTAAATAAAAACAGTAACCAGAAAATTACGTCTATATCGTAGATAAAAACCGTCTTTACGCTCACCCCTTACACGTACAACACCACAACTAAGAAATTTGTGAAACTGAATTCGTCGGCACGGGAGAGTCACAAGTCATTTCGAATACGACCAATAGCGAAACACTTGTCCACCTGCTGTTTATAAAGACACGTCTGGCCTCACCTTAATGCACCCAATATTACTCACATGATGCTCTGATGAAACATTAACTGTGCTTAATTTTTCTTCTTATTAAAATTAACATATTTATTTAACGTATATAATCAGATTATTGTTCCGTAAATCTGTGTGAAAGTGTTCAATTCACTTGCATTCTTTTACCTGGAAATGTAAAGTATGACATATTTATATACGCAAAAATCATTCATCTTTCACTTTATATTTCGCGGCGGTGGACGACACACACTGGTGCCAATTTGAAGTGAAAAAACTTAGTGTAGGGTCACTGTCAAAAATTACAGTTCTCTTTTTATTGCTATTACATCGCGCGTAATACGGAATATAACAAACAGGAGGGTTAACTCCGTCTCTGGCATGTCATAAAAAGGTTTCCCTATATCTAGTTATAACTTATCGGTGAATGAGTCCAGCGCTCACTTATATCAATTTCAGTGACTTACCTAGATTAATCGAATTAAAATAACGTAATTATTACTAGAAAAAAGAGAAATTTACAACAAATAAAATAAACGAATATAACGAAAATATATAGTGAAAAAATATTGGGGTCTTTTTTACTTTCGGCAGCTAGTGTATACATACATAGCCTTCCTAAAGATCGTTTTAGCTGAAGATAAAGAGAAGTCTTGCCATTGAAACAGCAAAACACTAGCGTATTTGTTGTTTCATCAATTTCAAAAATGAATATAACTTTGTCTTATTTTCACACACACCCAGATACAATTTAGCAGCTTTTATTTAAAAAAACTGTTATACGAATTATGTAATTAGCACCATCCGTTCGCTTAAGCTTTAATATAATTTTTAAAAGTGAATAATCATGTCTTATTTAAATTCCTCAGGGAGTAAGCACCATTATTTTATGAAATTGTCTTCCGGTTATTGAGAATGGTTTTTTCAATTAAAAAAGTGTTGAAAAACGCTTATGTAAGCATAAGCTCGTTACAAGTTATAGCTGTACAATACAGGGTGGTCCACAATAAAATAAAATTTTCCAAAAATGTCAAATATGTTTTTTTCTAATTTGAGAGATGCAATACTTGGAAGTGTAACTTTTTACATACTTATGCATCAATTTTATAAATGATATAAGCTACTCAGAGAGGTTCGAATTTGAAAATCGCCAATTTTGTAAATATTGTTTACTATTAGAAAAATAAGCTGTGGTGGACCGCATGTTACTTCTAGTCACACATTTACTATTTATGTAATCAGTTACTCGGTAGCGCTTTTGTAATTGTCAACATTTAATAGCTTGGCTCATTTATCATTTTTTTTTTTAATTGAAATACAGAATACTATATTCACTGAGATAGTATTCATATAAAAGACAGGAATTTAGAAGATACAAAACACAAAAATGTACAAATACACAATACAAAAAAAAAATAGACACTAAATTATAAAAGTTATACAATATATAATTTGCATATTATCCTTTTTATGATCCAAGTTTCAGCATTTTGGCAAATGGCCGGGAAAATAATTGTTTGAAAAGATATACATCATGCTTTTCTGTGATAAGTTTTTGTAAAAGTTAGAAAATAATAATTAGCAAACAAATTTGTTGCGTTATTATATTTTAATTTCATTCCATACTTAATTTGACACTCTGCCTTACAGAATAATTTAATAAATTCAAAATGAAAACTGTAACAATTATTATTATAAATACTATTATACATCCTATACTAAATAAAATGTTATCCATTGAAGAGTTCTTGTTATTTTTATTTATAAATAGTGATTAAATCGCTCTGATAAAGTAAATATTTTCACAAATAATATGATGCACAAAACCACACAGTTTGCTTTTTTGAATTTATTAAATTATTTTTTAAGGCATACGTATCAAATAAATTGTTTTTTTTATCCATGGCGGACCTGATAACCATGCAGATGCTGGTAGTAAAAAATTTGCAATAAATAAATAACAGTAAAAAATAATATACAACATATTTATATCCTTAATATTGCAAAAATCCCAAATTTCAAAAATGTAAAAACCATAGGATGTTCCATTTAAAAAATGTAACTTAAATTTGTCCCACTTTTATGGGACCACCTGTTTATTATTTGCAGAGATTCTAAAAGAATTCATTCGAAGCACTACAACTTTTATTTAAAACATTTAATATGATATGCTAGAATGCTTTATTCAAAATAATAACAATTGTGATATCGATACAGTTATAGAAGTTTCTTCAGCATCTTCATTGCTGTAATTTTTTGGTCTTCGCTTGTTGAAGGACCCACAATTAATGAGATTTTTTTAACCTCTTAAAATAGCTTTATTAGTTTGTCTTCTTTCTGGATAGCGATTGAAATATATTTCGGATGCAATATCACAATTGTTATTACTTTGAATAAAGCATTCTAGCATATCATTATCTTCTCGTAGTTTTCGTAAGACAATAGCAAATTTTTTGTTTTCGCCAATGAATTTGTCTCAAAAAAAGAGGTTGAGAATTGTCTTCCATTTTGTTGTATCTCTTACAATTACCAAGTTACCCTATACAAACATCGAAATTTGCCCACCCTGTACATATGTATGATTTTCATAAATATTAAATAAAAAGTGCCCCAAAAGGGACCCCTGAGGTACACCTAAAATTGTGTAGATGTAACTAGACTTACATTTAACTAAGGTGACTGATTAAAGTCGATTTTTTTATACGACTCAGATCAGCGTAGTAGACTTCTATGTATACCACATCAGTAAGCTTCGCTGAAAGAATGAAATGATTGATTTATCGATAATTTTGCTGAAAGCGGTCTGGCATCGACCAGTGATCTATTAAGATTCTTCAGAATGTATTTAGAATAAGTAAATGAATTTGGGATTTACCCCTTGACCCCTTATAAAACTATACAACACATAAAATATTTTTACATCATTGTAAGTAGTTAATCAATTTTCATGGTTCTATCTTGAATTATCATCTGGCGTTTCTTTTAATGCAATCTGACTGTTACTATGCGAAAAGTAATGATATTAATGAATATTAATTTACTCTCTAATGTTTCATATACAAAGTTTTGTTGCAAATTAATACGATTATTGCAATTCTGAATTAATAATTCCCGCTCGGGGCGTTGTGACTACAAATACTTACTTACTTGACTAACTTCTTTCAGATTATACTAAGAATTAAACTTCCTGTATATTTTATGAATTATGATACGTGGAAATTATGTCTTTATAATTTTTTGGATGAAATAATTGTTGGGTCAGAACAATAAAACAACTCCATACTATCGCCAACGTTTCGTTTACTATGCGAATACATTCTTCTCAAAGCTGCAATTAATTTGTAAACATTAATTAAAAATTAAATAGGTAATTTTGTTTCTAGCTGACTGATGATGGTGATGCCGGTAATTCTCTTCCATGAAGGACTCTAACAATAAGAAAAGTCTCACAAATAAATATTTGAATATTCTTTATTTAAGAATCTTAGGGACATTGCGATAATTATTATTTACGTAGTAATACACCAATGGTAAGTTGATGATAACAGGAAAATTTGGTTACCAAGGGAACTGAGAATACACGAAAAGGTAGTACATAAACAGCGGTGATCCCCTTTTTATTATTTAAATCCTGGATAGGACTATTGTCACTCGGCTAGAAGGAAAATTCGGCAAAAAATTTTTTTAAGTTAAAAAACAATTAAAAAACAATACAATTTACAAAAAGATACCACAGCGTTTTAATTCCCAGCTCCAAGATCAAATTTATTAATTATTTGTTATATTTTAACTTTGTTTATGGCGAAGAGTATTATGTATCATGTTTACACTGGTTTTATTCTAATGTACCAATATTTCAATATGCGAATTTATATATTTAAACTGTTTAAGCAAATTAGCACTCTTTGTGCTCAGCGCCCAGGCCAGCCGTCCGGGTCGCCCGGCCCTTCCGCTGGGCCTGACTATCCCCTTGATATTTTATTTATTTTCATTAAAAGTTTTTATAGAAGGGATTATAGAGTAAATTTCTACGTTGAAAAATACATAAGAAACATGCTCTTTCATTTCGTTTTCGAGATATTTAACTTAAAATCTGTTTACGATTTATCAGTGACATTAAATTTATTTAGGAAGAAAATTTTTTATGTAAAGTTTTCTAACAAGTCAAAAAAAATTTTTTTTTGGTAATATAGGAATTTTTTTAGTCTTCAATTAGACCCTTATAATGAAAAATATATGAAGATAATTCGGTTTTTATCTATCCTGTATATTAGAAATTTATAGAATACCGGTTAATTTTTCTGTACAAATCTTTTCTCTAAACATGTCATAAGATAAGAATAAGAACTACTCATAAGTTAATATAAATCATCATTTTATGTTTTGTTTTCCACACAGTTATCAATGCCGTTATTACTGCATAACCTGGTTATTTTATTACAAACTACATTTAATGCATGTTCCAGGGTGTTCCTCACGGCTTTAAATCTCTCCCCCCTTTATTCCATATAAAACTAGACAGGCAGGGATTCTATTCTGATCCGTTTAGTGAAACCATTCAATTATGTTTACACATACATAGGCAACGCTCTAATCAAATAAAGACAGCTGACCGCAAACGCTAGCCCACATCATAACTGGATTAGATATAAACGCCACAAGAAAATACCAAACCGCAATTAGTAGCTACCATTTAGCGTAAAACTACGTATGTTTTGGTTTGGGTGTCTACTTATTTTGACCCTGGAATAGTGACTAAGAAGTATAAATACTTATTTTCATATACATCGCAGGAATTTACGTAAATATTCTATATATTACACAGGCACAAAAAAAATCTGTACTTTAAATCAAAATCACGTCTCCTTTTGTATTTTGATGTGCTGAAACCAAATTTGGTCATAAAAATTACGGCTATTGTGTCAGTTCTTAGCTACGGGAAATTTTTAGGGTAAAAATCACCTTTTTTTAAACTAAAAAATTACAATTTTGTTGGACAATTTTTTTAACTAAATAATCGTAATCTACGTTTCCCTGGATACTAAACTTGATTTTGACATCAAATAGCCTTTATGGCAGTTGCCAACTGTCAAACCGCAAATTGTAAAATTCCAAAATTTGTAAGAAAAGCTTCTTCTACGTGTAAAACTATATCACTACCAACGTTTTCGAGGGTGCTAAATATAATTTTGACAACAAAATAGCCTTTTTGGCAGCTGTCAACTGTCAAACTGCAAATTGTAATATTCCAAAATTTGTAAGAAAAGGTTTTTCTTTATGTAAAACTATATCACTACCCACGTTTTCGAGGGTGCTAAATATAATTTTGATATCAAAATAACCTTTTTGGCTGCTGCCAACTGTCAAACTGCCAATTCTCACATTCGAAATTCTAGATAAATAGTTTGAGTGGCATGCAAAAAAACTTTCATTAATTTCTTTTTGGAAATCAGTAAATATGATTGGGTTATCGTAACTATATATCTGTAGATTTCAATGACAATAACCGTCAGTCATGTTGAGCACCCTTAAAAACGTAGGTAGTGGATAGAGTTTTATAAATTTTTTTAATTTTGGAATTTAGCAATTGGCAGCTGCCAAAAAGGCAATTTTGATTTCAAAATCATATTTAGCACCCTCAAAAACGTAGGTAGTGTTATACTTTTACACATGGAAGAAGCTTTTCTTACAAATTTCGGAATTTTACAATTTGCAGTTTGACAGTTGGCAGCTGCCAAAAAGGCTATTTTGATGTCAAAATCATATTTAGTACCTATGGAAACGTAGATTACGATGATTTAGGCAAAAAGAAATCTAACAAAATTGTAATTTCTTTCTTTAAAAAAAGGTGATTTTTACGTTATCTGTTGCTAAAAATGTCCCGTTGCTAAAAATTGACGCAATAGCCGTAACTTTTATGAGCAGATTCGGTTTCAGCGCATCAAAATACATGAAAAAACATGGTTTTAATTTGAGGTACAGAAATTTTATTTTTTTTGTGTGCCTGTGTTATCTTTGCTGTTTCAGTGGCGGATCAAAGATATTCAATTTCGAGGATGTCAGGAAATCATATGAATATATTAAAAATACAAAATATGATCATGCACAGCTCATTGCAGAGATGTAAGATATATAAAAAACACCATAAATCACCGACAAAAATGCCGACAAGGATTTGTGTAGAAAATAAAATGTTATTGTTTCAAAAGCAACAGTTTCTTCCTCTCAAAAGCATGTATAAAAATGATATGTATTTTTCATCACAATGAAAAGACGAAACGACAATGACAATAGATGAAGTAAGTATATATATTATGATAACAATGCCACGGAATTGTTCTGAATTTTGTTGTAGAATTTTTTTAATTTTCAGGTGGTTTCAGTGCTGTAAAATTTTTTATAGGGGCTCAACACATTTTTACTGGGGCTCAAAAAAAATTAAACAATTATAAATAAAATTGAACAGCAATCTCATTTATCACTAAAAAGTTTGTAAAAGTTTACAAGTTTACACCATTTGGTGTAAAATGAAAAACCATCCTATAGTGTAATAAATATAGCATTTACTGCGAAAGTTTTAAAAAAAATTATTAGAAATAATTTAGACACTAGAATTTCATACAAGAAACGCCACGCAGTACCACAAATATCTCAAAGAGGAAGTTAATAGATCAATCAAAATCAGTTAGTGGTCATGGAATACACGAAATCGTACCTTGACTACATACTTATTGCGTTGTGTCCGAAATTTATATCGATTCAATTTGATTCTCAAATCACCCGTGATATTTGTAAGATTTTTAAAGATATAGGTATGACAGTGGTTCATTCATCGGGATATAAACTACAACAACTTTTAGGCAATCCAAAAGACGAAATTGAAACAAACGAAAAGTCGGGGATTTACGAAATTAGCTGTAGGGACTGTAACCAAAAGTATGTTGGACAAACTAGACGATTAATTCAAACTAGATTCAAAGAGCATATGATCCATCTCAAATATGATAGAATTGATAAGTCTAGTGTTGGCCAACATGCATTTGAGACAACCATAAAATAGATATTAGCAATTTAAGATTAATTAAGAATTTAATAATTACTATAGAGCTGGATGCATTCGAAAGCTTGAAAACCACAAAGTGTAAAAATAATGTGAATGGTGACAGAGGGCTAATCCCAGGTAGCCCGCTTTATTGGTTAGCGGGTCACAGTTCACTGAACCGTGACAATTTAGGTAAAAATAGGGTTTTAATAAAAAAAGGACATAAGTAAATACAGTTTTATAAAAGAAGGTAATACAAATATTTTGGCATTAAAGTCAAAAAAAATATTGATAAAATCGCATAACTTAAATTATACCTTAGTTTTACAATTAGTATAACCCTACTTTTAGTGGATAATTTGTGCAGCAGCAATCGTAGTTTTTCGCTTTCCTTTTATAGAAAACGTTGAAGAGCCATCTTAAGGCTAATTTTTTCCAAGACTTACACCCATAAACGTAACAGCAAGCATTTGCCATTACAGATTTTTTTATAACACAATACAATCTAATGTGTGGCTCTGTTCAATGTCTATAAAAAACAGTACACTAAACATATTCCTTCTCTAATATCTTCCGAGGCGGTTTGCGTTGTGAACTGCAGCAATAGAATACATAGAAAACTCAGACTTGTGATAGTGAATCTGTAACAGAAAAGAAATAATTATTTAAATATAATTATGTTGCTGATGATGAACTTGTGCAACCCCTGGCCTAGTCTTTATACCAAAAAAATTTCCTCAACCATGAAACTTTGTCTTTAATGATTACAGATTATTTTAAACATTAGAGCCTACCGCGCACTGACGATTTTTAGTATCCAATTTCCATATATTTTTGTAGTTGTTACTTTACCAACTTTTAATTGTACAACTAAAAATCGTCAGTGCGCGGCAGGCCTAATAGCTGTCTTCAAAAATATTCGATAGCATTTTTATCGATTTATTTTTACTTAAAAATATATTTTTTACTTATTCTTCAAATCGATGTTAAACCAAAGTGGACAATTTTGATTTAAAATATATTAATTATATACATTTTTCTATTCCTATTTTGGCTCTAAATTATGCTTTCGATTTTTTATTTGATATTTATATGAACGCCTAAGCTACTTGAAGGTTAAATATTTCGTTTCTACTACCGGAAAGCGTTCCTCTTAAGAAAATTAGCATTTGTTTTACTTTTAATTAAATTATAATTTATCATTTTCTTAATCTCTGTCGACAGATTTTAATTATTCATGATAGTAAATATCATTTCAAAATATTCACAGCTTAGAGAGCCAAAACCTATTTGGTTTGTGTCAGATATTGCTGATATTGGCAATATGTGCTAATATATGGGCCATAAAAAATAAGTATTTTTACATGCTTCTTTGGTAATAACTTTGGACTCAAACCTGTAAAGAAACTATACGGTTTTTGACCATTTGCTTAAATCTTGATGTGTATCGTTCATTAAGTAATAAATAGAGCCTGGCAAATCAAACGGCTCTCAGTAGCATCCCATGTGGATACTTATATTCCCAATAATTATGGCAGATGATGAAATACATAACATTGTTTATCTTTTAGCGTTAGATTTGCCACGCTCTAGTAATAAAACACGATCTATTTACAAAGAATATTAAAAAATCTTATTAAAAAAAACTGTTTCTAGCCCGTAAATATCTCGTAGGTCAATAAAGGGGGGTTGTATGCAAATATTTTATATGAAGTACTGGTACTGTTTGAACACCGACCTTCCGAATTATTGGCATATTGAGATTTTCAATCCTGGGACACCTTGTACTCCTAAAGATTCACAAGCTCTGATTCAGCTAATATTCAATGAAATCAAAAAAATTGAGTTACCCAGTATATTACTGGAAAAAATCAATCATTACACTAGTGACTATATGTCAAAGGAATAGTCGTAGGTGTGTATGATGAACAATATCAATAAAAAATATGTGTATTACCCAACGGAAACTAAATTTATTCCTTTTTTAAAATTTCAATAGTTTTAAGAAATGGATTCGATAAAAATTAATAATAATTAAAATTTACAAAAAGCATACACAGCAAGAAAAAAATTTAAGAATAAGCTATAATATTAGTAAAAGAAGAAAATTCGTGCCTATCAATTTATTGAGAAACAAGAGGAACTGAACGAAATTAATACTTTATGTCCATTCTCTCATCACCTTTATGTTAATTGTTTCATTTATATTTACATTATGTAGTAAATTTTACAAAAACTTGCTGTATCTATTTTACTTAACTTGGGTCGAGTAAACTTAAAAAATTTTGTCTAAACACATAGGAATTTATTGTCCGTAAATTACTGCTGGTTTCTAGAAAGTGAAGTAGTTCTAATTGTTTCTATTTTGATATTGGCTCTCGTCCTTATTAATATCAGCCATAACGTTTTCTAACAACTCTCTAATATATTCACTAATATTAATGAACCTAGATGGAATAAGGCCCAACATTGAGAACAGCAGACTATGTTCAATGTTAGATGTTCCATCATCTGCAACATACCGGAATGATGTCTTCTCCGCCCAATTGCGAATTGCTGGGGTGAGCAACATGCCACAACCCACCATGCCTGTCACTACCACTTGCCAAACCTTGTTGCGGTTGAGATATGCGGATTCAGGACACATCCACTGCCTTGGTGTATGCTACAACACAGACAGCGATTAATTATAACATCACCATTATCCCCGCACTTACTGGTTCGCGAATTGTTCAGGTAATATTTCTGAACGTAGAAGAAATTAATTAGTCCCTCAAATCTTAAGTATATGTCACTTTATGTCACAATGTTTCCAATGTTTTTATTTTGCCCCACTTTCTCATATCGGAAGGAAATTGAAAATTTATTCGTTTAAAAGGCCCCTTTAACTTATACAGAATATTTTATAGTAATCAACTAAAAATGTTCACTTCACAGTTGCAGTTGCACATGCAAATAATGCAACACTTTAAAAAATTTACAAAAGCTTCAATTTTTACAATATACCTACTAAAAATGTGATAAAAATTATATCGGTGAATCTGCTGCACATAAAATTTTTTTTAATGAAATTAAGCATTTTTTATTTTTAAAATACATAGTACCCATATGACTTTGTGGAACGTACTGAAAAATATGTCGAATGGAATGCACTGACATTTTGCGGAATAGGACTTTCCTTGTTATGTTTTCAAAACTAAAAAGTTCATTGATTAAATGAAAACCTAATGCATATTTTCAAAAAATCCAGAGCTTTGTTTAAATGAAGTGTGCCTTTTTAATATATTCTCGAGCACAGGTTTTTATCGTATGAATTTTCATCTAAAAGATGGTGGGAGTTTTGCTAAAAGCCTACACCTGGGAACATATACTCCTATCCCTATTCCTTCGTCCATATTTGATTCATATCTATATCAGATGAGGGATCCGCTCTCAAATTTTGAAAAAGTCCACATTTTGCGACCAATTATTATTACTTCAAATATCTGCTCAAATTCAAGTTTCACTGGCATTGCGTCAGTAGGTTTGGTCATTGAAAGACATCATTCAGAATGCTCAGATATACAACCAGATCTCCTGGTTGGAATTTCTTGCATTGCATTCTTTGAGTGATTCGACTACCATACCATATAAAATATAACTTACCACTTGCTTGTGTTTTATGTTTTCTATTATAGTAATGCCTTGGAACGAATTTTTGTGAGTCGAAACATGAGGTTCATCTCACTTGTTTATACCTGGCAAGCTCTTCTAGGGCATCCCCGCACTTATGAACGAGAGCTGAACTCGTCCTGGGCAGCACACCACTTTTAGAGCAGACTGGCTATCGGAGCAGATGTAGACCATCTGTTCCGCGCTGTTCCTTATCTCATCCTTATCTGCCACCTCTAGGATGGCGCACCTGGAAGACCGTGGTGTACGAATCTAGAATAAAGCCCTCCCGCGCTTCTCTGACATCCACATATATTCTCACCCCGTGGGACGGTCAGGTGGCCACACGAAAACCGTTGATGTAGCACACCTGAGAATCTGGAGGGAAGTCAATTCTCTCTTCACTCCACTCCTCCCTGCTGGGAAAAGTGAGAATATATTTCCCTTTCCAACCTTAGCTGATCTTTCGCTTCTCTCACTTTTAGGACAGAGATGGGGATTTTTTCTCTCCGTCAGTCCAACAATTGCTACATGACCTTTAGCTATACCTGAACATCGCCAGCTCCCAGAATCCCGCATTCTCAGATAGGTCGCCCTAGCCTCCTGCTTTCAGCCAATGTGGAACCCGTGGGTTGATGCCTCAGGTCCTACCTACTGCTCCATGCACTTGTCAGAAAATTGCAGTCGACTTTTTGATAACGTTGTCGATCTGTGGTCCCCATGACAGTTTATTATCCAGGGTCACTCCCAGGCATCTGACCTTCTGCGCAAGCACGAGAGGTTTACCCATATATAATCCTCTATTTGTCTTCTCTTGCTGGATCATATTAGTCTTGCAGGTATTGATTGAGAGACCTGTTTCGCTGCACCATATTTCTATTATTCTACAGGCTATCTGAATTCTGTTACAAACGACGCGACGGCGACGTTTAGAAAGTCACTAGTCGCTAGTCACTAGGATCAACTCTTCATCCGCATATGCCTGTGCATTCAAAGTTAGATGCTCCAAGAGATCATCTATTGTAGACACTATAGATGGGGTGATTAGCAGCTGCCTTGTGGACAGCCGCCCCTCACCCCGACCGGTTTACTACCACATAAATAATTCTTGGTTATCTAAAAAATGTAATTAGTTGCCCCGTATGATACTAGAATGTGAAACCTCTTGTGACTGTCAAAAAAATCAATCAGAGGATGTTTTTTGACAAGTATAAGACAAAATAATAATAAATGTAAGTCCCTGACGTTTCGTGCATGAAATCTGTTATATATTATTTGTTTATATAATATCCATAGATACTTACATAGAACTGTTGATACATAGATATTTATAAATTTTACGATATTTATTTAAATTAATATCGTATAATTATATTTTTCAGTGGTTTATCATATAATAATCGAGTTTATAAAAATTTAAATATTTTTATACTTAAAATAAAACAAAAAATTAAAAATAAAAACCACGTTTTTTATGGAACAACAAATAGTACTAGAAAAATATGAAATGCAACTTTAAAATTTAAAATATCTGACTTAACGAAATTAAGGAGTAAAACTGAGTGGGGAAAATGCAACAAAACAAAATACAGTCCTGAAATTCAAAACTTGCGTCCTAGAAACAATTTTCTTTTTTCTTAAACAATAATTGATGGAACGAGACCATGAATAAGAAAAACGATACCTGGCCAATCTTTCGTTTAATCAGCTATAAACTTCTTCAGGGCTTAATAACATTAATTAATGTAAGCTATAATAATTAATAAACGAAACGCAGGCAAAGTAACATTTTTCTTATTCTTGGTCCTATTCCGACAATTGTTCAAGAAAAAAGAATATAATTATTTGTTAAATTTATGCAGAAAAGAACACAGAAATATATAGAAAATATTAGAAAATTTTAACTTAGGATTATTATAATATTATATTCTAATATTTTGAATAAAAAATACAACTTGGAGACTACCTTTTTTCCTTGATATAAAGTTGCACTCCAACACATCCGATATTATAGTTTGCTCTAAAATCGTGTAAAAGGGAGCAAAATATACGTTGCAGAATTGGCAGGACTAACAACACTGCAGATTAATTTGGGCACTAATCAATCATATGCTATGTCAACAGTCTACTACGGTCTATACTGTGTGTTAATGCCAATCAAGCTCACCAAAATCGGATGCAATCAACTATAGCCTTTAAGTGCACATTGTGTAAGCCCACACTTTCCATCTGATAGTATAACAAAGTCGGGGTATACAAAATCTCAAAAAACAAACATCGTATTAAGCCACAATACAGTTTACTGTACTTTTACCCCTATACTAGCGAGTATGAAAATCTACCCTCTATTACGGCGGAACAAACACGAAATTTATTATTATATTTAGAACATTTAACATTATCTATGGTAATAGTTCAAAATACTCGCATATCGTTTTATGTTTTAAAATTTTACGTGCAATCAAAAAGAAAACAGATTAAAATGAATAAAATGTTTCAATCCAAATAAATTGAAAGGTCGTATATAATGAAGAATATCATTATTTCAAATAAAAAGTACTATTTATTTCAAATTGTTCTTAAACAGAAAAGTATGTATAATAGTATTAACTTAATTACTTAATTTATTTAAAATTCTTGTATGAAAACTATTTCACATTTTAAATTGAATAGGTACATGAATATACATATATTTTTCAAAATCATCATTACTTTTCTATAGAGAAATCGTGTGTTCAATTTATGACTGTATTTTATTTAAAATAATAGTATTAAATTGCTTAAACCAAAACAAAAATTAAATTGTTTATATACAAGGTGTTTCAGATTTAAAGTGACATAGTGTAATGAGATATAGAGAACAGTTCGGTGAGTTCAAAACACCCTCAAACTTGCACTTGAATGTTATCCGTTTTAGGGATACAGGGTGTTTTATGTTTTTTTAATAAAACGGTAGACGGCCATATATCTGGAATGGCTTTAAATCTTTGAATAGAATTTGGTGCAAATATTATACTGCATTATCAATTCAAATTCAAATCACAATTTAGTTCCGAAAAATTCCAGGACTGGACTCGATCTTTGTAATGTTGTCCTCGGTGCAGATAGCATCACCCTGTGTATAATTTTTTGATAAATATTAGTAACCGTTTAAAATATCAATGGACCAGTTTATAAAATAATGTCACAATATTTGAAGGCACGCTTAAACTTATTCTCCAATAAATTTTCAAAAGTGTTGATTGACCAAATTTTAATTTCTACAGATCAGGTGATCAACTAGTTAACATCTCTATTTTATTAATTTTATTTAAATACCCTACACTAATAAATCATCTTTATTTTTTATTGAAAAAGAAATATACATATATAAAAAATAAATGTTTTTTTCAGGACTGGACTCGCTTAAAATTCCATGATTAAGTACATTTTATTTAAATTTGTTATTCACATTATGTAAATCATTTTTGAAATGCAATATAATAAGAGACTAAAAAGTTAATGTTGGAATGCAAATAAAACTATTTTATAAACTCTACTCAAAAATATATAATTAAAATAGTAAATCTGTTACATATAAAATCTGTAGTTAGATTTATGCTAAAAAATGATTTTTACAAGAAGGTTGATGAAGCAAACACTAGGAATAAAAGTAATCAATATATAACCTTTCCGCCAATGACATATATACAAACATAAAATCATGTAATGTAGGCCCTAAAATCTACAATATGTTAGCACTAGAATTTAAAATAACACCCTATAAAAAAAATAAAAATAAGCTAACTAAGTGGATATTTGAATATAATATTTCCTAATGTTGTACCTGCCAATTTTAGAGATAAATATTTTGATGTATGCATCTTTGTTTTGTAGTACTTTAGTATTTTGTTTTAATTTAAGGGAATGAATTCTTTTTTTAAGGTGCACACACAGGACTGTACGTTATTTTGGATAGAAATTTTAAACTTAAAAAAGCTTAGAAACGCTGCATATAAAAAAAACAAATAACAAGCTCTTATCAATATTGAAATTGAAATTTAGTAAATAAAAATTTTTTTAGTAGAAACTTACATGAAAAAAGTATGACACTAAAATACAGTACAGATCGTAATATATAAAAGTAAATATCTAAACTAAATTAACTAAACAAAAATAGTTGATATATTCCTCTAGCGGACTTATTTGGTGTATTGCTCGACCGGAATATGACTTATTAAAAATGAGTCTAATTTCACCTAAAAGTTTATAGTAGCGGCATTGTATCACTCACTTAGAAAATAAGGGTGCACAGTAATCAAAATAATGAAAAAAAGAACACCGCAAAAGGTAAAAAACACAAAGGTGGTGAAACAGGGAAAAGCTGTTACATAAAGGTAAAATATTGTTTACTGTACTGTCTGCTCCTGTTTCGCAGTTCGCTATTTTTATTTAGGTCATGACATGCAAATTTCTAGTCTCTTGATTAGACTCTTCTTAAGTTAAATATATGATATTCTAAAATTTTTAAATATGTGAACAAAAAGGAGGCTAATCCAGTAACGCTGAATTCCTTGAGCAAAAATAATAGGACTTTCACAATCCCATTTTTTATTTTAGACCCCCCCATGTTCTATAGGGTGTCAAAGTTTGAAATTAAAATATATTTTTTTAAATAATTGGAGTATTTCTTAAGTTATTTATTTAAAATTTAGTACAATGTTTCAACATAAAGAGTCACATCTTTTGAAAAAAAAGAACAAAAATTAATTGTCAAAAATTCAAAATAGGGAGGTTCCAGTACCCACTGACCCCCCAGTTTTTTAGTACCTGCGCCAATGACTCCCAAACTCTTTTGTTTAAGTTAACCATCCATTTTGGATTATTTTATGTTTCTTAATAAGTTTTGAGAAAATGCTTTATAGAGATAAGTTGAAAATATTGGTGCCTACGCTGCTTACAGTAATCTCATAATTTTCGAATACTAAAACCAAAACAATTTATTCAAATTTTGCAATAGGTATAAAAATATCAGTAATAAAGGACAAGCCAAAAATAACTATTTCTAAAGACAATGGCGCCCAGACAAAAAATTGGTAGGTGCAATGGATTCAACAATCTATAATTATTATAAATTAGAAGCAAATTTAATATACCTTATTTTCTTAAAATTATTCATCATTCGTTAGTAACAGTAGAAATAAAAAAATAGCCAGTTTAAAGAAATTGTTCGATATGACCTCCATATTTTTGTAATACGAGCTCTCTTCATTAAAGAAAATCTTAGACTTTGAAAAATATCTGGCTTCAACCTGAACTGCCCTCCAGCTTGAAGGATTCATCCTCCTAAATTATTCTCGCTCAAAATCGGAACTATATAATCTTTCATAAACTCCAGGCTGAATAGTCCAAGGGAGTAAGGTCTGGGGAACAGAGTGGCCACTGAAGAGGAACATCTCGACCTCGACCAATCCGGTGATCAGGATAGATTTGATTCAAATAGTTCCTAACATTTCTAGCAAAATGAACACCGTCTAGTTGTAAACAAAAATTTTGTGTTACATGTAATAGCAATTCATTTAGTAAATCAGGCAGTGTGTTATAAAGAAATTGCAGAAATGAATGACTAGTCAAGTTTCCTGGTAAAAATACAGGACCCAAAAAAAAATATCTTCTACAATAGCCCACACATTGGCTTTAAAGTTTACTTGATGATGCGTCTCTACTATGGCTTTAGGATTTTCTTCAGTCCATATGTGTGTGTTATGAATATTTATCGTCCTGTTTCTCGTAAATGTATCTTCATCAGTAAACAAAATGTTTCTAATAAAACGTAGATCTCGGTTATTTATTTCACATAACCTGTACTTTTTGGAGATGGAATTGGTACAGCTACTGAGTCCGTAAAATAGTGGGTACCTGAGTTTCCCTATATTTTGACCTGCGTAGCCAATACCCTGGTACTAATATTCTGTGGTTCCTTAACAATTCTTAAAATGTCCCTTAAATTTCCAGTCTCCCTTACATGGTTAATCATATTTAAAAAATATTTTCTTTTGTGATGAAATCGATTGGGAAATTTCTCGGCACAGGGGCCTAGCAGCCAAACTAGTAATGGAGTCACATTTTCCTAATCGAGAAACAGAAATAAATATTTACAGTTTACAGAAATATTTAAATCTTACCCATGATAAAAATCATATCCGTCATTTCAGAAAAGGGTACAATTTCTTGTCTACGAGCTATGTTGGTTTTTCTTACTTACAGGAAAACTTCTAGTTTATAAAAAACTTTTAACTTGTAAAAAATAAAGATTTACTTTGACACTAAATAAACAATTCTATCGTATTCAGGGTATTACCATTTGTGAAAGTATTATTATTTTTGCTCAAGAATTCCATGGTTACAGGATTGGTCACTTTTTCTGTTCACTCTGTATACTTGTATTCAAAAGAAGGATGATAGTCTTGTTTCAAGTTTACATTTAATTAAATTTAATATTTGTTCCACGATTAAGGTAATTTTTAAGTTGATAATTTTATATTTAAAATATGAATATTTTTATTTGATTTCTTAAGTTAAATAATTAATCAAGATTTTACTAATAACAAATTGCTCCATGTGAAAAAACCCTTTCCTTTTAAACAAATAATGCATTCAAATTCCTGAATAAATTGATACATTCCAAACAATAATACTTTTTTAATAGTTTTCTAATAGATAATTTTTAACTGTTATGAACCTAGATAAATATATGTGTCAGTGTCAGTGGTTGAAATTATATATAATTTTAATTAATAAAGATTAGTAATGTAAAAACGATATGCACGCGTGAATTTTAGAGAGACATAAATATGGATGAGTGTAAAAATCACTAGCAAGGAATATTGGGCTTGTACCAACCAACAAATGAAATAAAAATATTTAATTACCATAATGCTTTTATCTTTGCTTAAGCTGTAACATCTTATTAATAATTTAATTTTGTAATTAATAAATTAGCCTAATAAGGTTCATGCTTGAACAAAATTAAAACAGTTGTTTTTATTTGCACATGAATAATTTTTTAGGTTAATATTAATTGTTTAAAAATGAGCAATTATTTTTTTTTTACTAATAATTTCTCTTATATATGATATGGCCATCTATTTTTTATACCAGCATAAGCCATAAATTAACAAGTTAAATACGGAATAATGAATCATCTTGTCTCCATTTTGTTCATGAACTTTTATTTTCTCATAGAAGATCTAAAAAATTGCAGTTATAATTAATGAATTCAAAAAACTTTCTACTATTTGGTAAATATTTAAATACTTACTTCATTCACTGTGTCATCAGCGCCACATTGTGCTAAATTTACAAACTATTATTTTATTAAAAAGGTTATGCCCTTAACTAAAATTATTACCCTTACATCCCAAACCATAATATAAGAGGAATCTAGATATTTTCTAAAAGGGGGCCAAGATCAGGATCTTAGCCTACATACCTGTAAATGAACAATACCTCTTAGGTATTATGGTCGATGATCCAGTGATCACAACATCCTTTTTAGTTTATTATAACAAGAGTGCCGATATGTAATTTTAAAGTATATCTCAATAGATGACACCAGTAGAAAATATAACAAATCATTTTAAGTGTATTCTTCATTCATGTTTTGGATTAGAGTTGTGGTTACTTGTACATTAGTTAGTTATACATTATTACATTAACCTTTATTTATGGAATATTTTTGTCAATCTGTAACTGTTAAGTTAACTGCATCTGTGGTATACCGTAAAAAAAAAATTAAAAATGTAAAAAAATGGTTATCCTGTAAAAGTTTGATTACACCAATTAATTATTCGTAATCAATTCACAAATGATTAATTATTAAATCCCAAAGTGAATAATGTAGGACTTCAGTCTCGTCTAGGTCTCGAGAATTTCATCTTGAGGGAGTTTTGTCTCGGTACGGGTTATTTTCGACACGTGTAGTCTCGGCTTTCGCCATTGTAATCAAAGAATTTCTTACTAACTGCATGGAATATCGTTAATTTTGAAATAGTAGTGA
>JANEYF010003208.1:0-72414 GCA_029963845.1 Rhamnusium bicolor
CAGTTAGACGCTATTTATCTAATGCTATTGGAAAAAGAAAAGAATTGTCGCCAAGTAATGGACATTGAGATTACAATTTGGCAACACTGCCATGGCTTTCGCACACGGCTAGCTTCGTCAGCGGTTCTCAAACAATTTGGTGTATTATTTAAAATATTTTTTTCTGCCATTTCTGAGCGACTTTTACTAAGGTAAATTTTTAGCAATCGACTTCTTTTACCAAGTACTACCTCCCATTAAAAATATATTCCCAAGTTCGTAAACACCCTGTATATAGAACGTTAACCTTCTCATGATATTGAATATTGGCCTCCATTATCCAATGTGGATTTTCTGTACTCCAGTATTTACAGTTCTGTTTGTTGACTGTTCCATTTAAAACGAATGGTGGTTTATCAGAAAAAAAGAATGTTTTTTACAAATAACGGATCATCTTTGCATCTATTTGCCATGATTTCGCAAAATTCCAATCGGCGATCAGGGTCATTGTCGTTAAGTTCTTGAACCAAATGAATTTTATATGGGCGGTATTTTTCATTTTTTAGAAGACACAATATGGACGTTTTACTAACATCGTTATCGGCGGCAACTTGTCTTGTAGGTTTATGTGGATTATCTTGAATATCTAACAATATATCCAATTTCTTTTCATCGTCTAAAGTGCGTTTTCTACCAGATTTAGGAATATCTGTGGCATTTCCAAATTCACGAAATTTGTTTTCTATTCTACTAACCATAGACTGAGAAATGCGACGGTCAGGATACTTAGTATTGAAGATTTCGTATACCTGCTTCTGCTTTGTTTTATCACCACATCCTAATAATATCAAAATTTCAATTCTTTGGGTAACCGAAAGACTCATTGTTAAAATAATGATCAACTTGACAATCAGCGATAAATAACTAGAATCATAAATTTGCACAGATGTAGCAAATAAAGAAATGTAAATGTATAATTTTTTCTGATATGTAAAAAGAAACCCTTTTTACTTCTTTCTCTTTGTTGGGTATTTTGCCATCTGCGTACCAGAAAAACCGATACATTTAAATTGAATGTTATGACACAAAATTAATTAAAAAAAGTCAGACTTGACAGATATTTGGTACATAGGCATAAATAACATTTGATTGTATATATTACAAATACATTTTGAAATTTTCAAATTTCATTTTCTTGATGAAAAATATACAAAAATCAACAAATCTTATATTACTGGACAGAGAATTAAAAACACTTTCAAATAAGCTATCATGCACACCCTCGTTCCATTTAAAAATTTTAAAGGGGTAGCTGTTACTCCAAGTGAGTTGAAGGAGAAGGTATAAAGTTTTGCTAAAAAAAATATCACTGTAGAATTAAAAATTGACATGTTTCAGGATTTTACTCATAACTTATAAATTACGTAGATAATGAATTTATCCGTTACTTATGGACCTCACTGTACAACAAATTATTATTAAAATCTCCTACAACTATAATATCTTTGAAATTGTCATTATCTTGAATTACCTGCCTACATATTTTTTTAAATTATATGTTCGTGTTTACCAACCCCTGAGGAGTTACGAAAGAATAAAAAACATTATGTAGCGACCTAGAGGTTTTCGTTTTTGTATTGTAAATGCAAACATTTTTCTTTTTGGTGAGTCAACGTTTTTCTATCTATCTCAATAATTGTAAAAATTATAAAATTAAGTTGGCAACAAATCATTCTGCTGAAGATCGAATTTGTCAATTCTATAATTTTAAGTTAGAACAATTAATATCTAATATCAGTTATGAATAAAAACATTCAAAAAAAATTTAAAAATTGATCACCTAAATGTCCGATCGCTGTTTACTGGATTTGACAGTTTTTCCACCATTGTCTTTGAAAATCATTTTGACATTATGTGTATCTCGGAAACATGGCTGTGTGAAAGTATTCCATCCTAGTCAGTTAATATACCTGGTTTAAATTTTTTATAAAATACAGAACTAGTAGAGGTGGTGGAGTTGGCATTCCTGTAAGAGATGGGCTTCGGGGCAATGAAGTACTATTTGATTTTGTTCAAGTAGACGGCATTGAATATCTATGGATCGAACTACAAATTAATAAATTCTGCTTATTACTAGGGGTTCTGTACAGGCCACTGACAAATAATTTAAATACTTTTATATATTTAGTGGATAATATGTTATCATTTGTAACACCTGTATACGACAATATTATTCTTTTTGGGAGATATAAACATTGATCAAAATTTTTAAAACTCAGTAGCACAAAGTTTCTTTTCTTATGGTTTTACACAGTTAATAAACGAGCTTACTAGAATAACTTACACTACGCAAAAACTCATCGATATAATATTTTTTAATAATAATAACCTAAAAAAATCTGGGACTTTTACATGCTGACCTTGTATCTTGTGATCATAGGGCTATTTTTTGTGAACTTTCTCTTCTGCAAGAACCCCAAGAACCGAAATTTATTGTTTACAGAAATTTTAGAAACTTTTTGCTGGTTGAATTCTCTCGTGATTTAAACTCGATCACATGGGATGACATATTTTACATTCCTGATATTAACTCCAAATTGGAGTTTTTAAGTGAACACATTTTAAATTTAATAAATTTAAATTTAATTTTTAAATTTAATTTTTAAATTTTTTAAATTTAATTTTTAAATTAAATTTCAATCGATCTCAAATAATCAATTGAATTCATAGTAAGTAAATGAAATTGTTTTGTTCCGTACTAAATAGATTTTATATTTGTTTGGTGGCAACATTGTAAAAAAATAAATGATGTGAAACTTTAAAAACAACTTAAATATGAGGTTTCTTCTCACCTTCTTTAGGTATTAAGCCACTGTCCTATAAGTTATTTAAAGAGAATTTTAAGTAAACCTCTGCGCTAAAAGGATTAGTCGTAGATTGGTTTTTGAAAAAAATGTTTAGGAATACTCCGATTCCATTCTCAAATATAGAGGACAATTTCTTTGAAAATATATTTTTTTTTGTTGTGTATTACAAAAGTTGTGAAACGTTAAACTAAACAATTTTTCAAAATTTATTTTATAAATGTCAAAATGACACTTACAGGAGACTGTCAAAATGACTAACAGGAGAAGCTGTCAAAAATTCTCTAGCTGTTCAAATAACACTATAACATTGGTAGCTGTCAAAAATATTTCATCTGTCAAGGTGACACTGACAGTTGTTGCGGAGAAAAAATTCTTCTCTCAAACTGACAGTGACAATTGTTACTGTCAAAGTTGAATTCCAACTATCAAGATCTGGAGCGCGTACTGATACCCGGAGTGACGTTCTAGGTAAGGTGACGTCACCCTAATTAACGACAAATTATTTCTACCCAGAGTATCTGAACGGTCAGAAAGTGAGAATACAATGTTACCACACTGAAAAAATAAAAAGGACATTTCGGAATACGTATTGTTTGATCTTAAAACTCTTGAATGTATTAAAACTTTGAATTTGCAATGTAAAGGAAATATAATGTTTGGTTGCCCATATTACTGTAATTTATTTTTATTACGCGAATTTAAAATGAGAGAGAGGCCGATATAAAATCAAGAAAAAGGAAAGCCAACAGCTTAAATCCATATTCTGTCAAGACAACACGTGTAAAGTGTACTCATAGCTTTCTTCTCGCATGTAAATATATATTGTGGTTGTGCAATAACGTAAATAGGCCTATTAGGTACCAATTTTGTTCAAGAACTGTGTTGTGTGATGTTAATTAGCCACTGGACCATACCGACAGAATCCAACATCGGTGAAGAACGAAGTCTCTGCACAGAGTAAGTTTCTCTCTCAATCGATTAAAATAAACTTTTATTTTGTAAAAGGGCAACAAACACAACGTCACTGTCCTCTAAGTTTTAGCAACAATTCATAGTTATCGAAGGTCGTTCCTGTGGGAACCTACACATATTTTAGTATAAAACATGGAAATTTCTTATTATACAGTAAAAATTGCATTAAAAAAAATCAAAAAAAAAAAAATAAAAAACTATTCTTGTGCCCAGAGTGAATAAAGATTATTTGACAGTAGTCCATTGCATTTTACATTTTCTTAAATAATGCAACTCTCCGAATAATCGTATGGATTGAGATTATTTTATTCTTTTTATTCAAAAAACTGTTTGATGAAAAAAAGAGTACCTAAATAAATCAAATTTTCAAAGCACATTTTTACAAAATTTGGGTCCGTTAAAAAATGCTAGTAAAAAAATAAAAAGGGTTGCTGATTTTACCGACAAGGGATGATGAAATATCTTTAGAAACGTGCCTGTTAGTAGAAAAACTTCACCAAAATTCACTTTCCAACTTTTTCCAAATTTGAGAAAAAAATAAAAACCTAATTTTAGCCTCCATATTTAGAGAGGCGTAACACTTTAACAAAGCATAACACTATAACAAAGCGTTCTCGGACATACCTCTACAGGGAACCTTTTCTTATTTTGAGATCCTGAATTTAGATTCTATGATTATTCCTAAAACACCCTATAGAGATAGAGGGACCTCTTTTGAATCCAAAAAATTTCAGTTTGACAGAGCAATTTCTCCTTTTTATCTGTTAATTTTTTTTATTATTTCTACTACCTTCTAACCTTTCCTTTTTATATTTTGAAATACGCGTCATGAAAGTTCATTAAGGAATAAGTTTATCATACAAGTTTTATTTTTGTTTCGGAAGCCGAAAAATTATAGAACTACTAGTTCCGATAACATAAACATCGTGTATATAAATTTGTGTGGGATTAAAAAGAGTTCCATAGTGCAGTTTAACGAAATGCAAGAATTTTCTTGACTATTTCATTCGCTATTACCAGGGAGAGACTCCACCTTTTAGCTAATCTACTTCACCTCCCTCAAACAAACGCTGATGGCCCTGACTTTGGAAATAGCGCCTTTAAACTGTGGCAGATAATAAAATTTAATAAGAGGCAAAGAAGTTGGACATATGGTTGTCTAATTTCAAAATTAAAAGTATTGGATATTGGATAAACTTTTGAAAATATGTAGACTTCTTTGTAAGTATACGATCCACTTCTGACTAATTACGAAATACTGACCACCAAAAAGATTATATCACAAAATATTTATTGTCAGTACAGAGAAATATCCCAAATGTGACCACAATATATTAACGAGGTACTTCTGGATAGAGGTAAGTTGGTCTCAAGAATATATTCTAGATTTTCAAACAGTTCTTCCAGAGCCACCCTGTATTCGTTTATTTTTTAAATCGTATATACTGTACTATAATTAACTAATTTTTTATACGCTTAATGACAATATTAAATATATATTTTAATGATCGAAAATTCATTTTCACCGAGTAGATTTAAAACGTTGTATTCACGACAAGATAACTCATCATGGGTCTAAATATATTTGAAAAGAAGAAAAAAAAGTATGACAGGTAAAAACCACTCTAGTTTTTCAACTTGACGACGTTTCGGAAATTTTTTTACCTTGTCTATAGCACTAAATGATATAAAATTATAAAATATAACAATTTATGGAACACTCCTTCCAGCTATAATTACATATAAATAATGTTTCTGCTCTTTGTTACTCTGTAAATTTTTGGACAAGCTGCAAATTGTTAGAAACGGAGGAAGTCAAAGTAATATAATTTCGATGTCTTAAAGTCAAATCACATTGTGGGTGTTCAATTTGGATTTTTGTAAGTAAGGTCAGGGGACCTAGCAGACCATTTGTGACGTAACAAAATGGGAATGTGTTATTTTCTGGCACCCTTTACTACGACAACGGTACTTTGACCTTTATATTACGGTACGGTCTCGAGCACCAGTTCCTGTCTTAAGGTGTAGGAACACCACTTTATTTTATCAGCGATATGATAGAAGCTAGGATAACTCAGTGACGAAACGGAATGTCCAGGAGTCTGTGTGTATGATTGTCGGTTGCATAGTAATGGACAACTTCACCTTTACCTACCGAAAAATGTGATTCTCGGTGTACAAACAGATTTATTACTTATATCTTTGTTTTAAATAAAGGCAGACTTCAACTTTACTTACTCTATTTTATTAAAGACTGCTTCACAGAAGAATAAAAAAAAATAAATAAACACAACAGTTATGTTTTCATGCAACGTAGATACTACGCTATATTTCAAGTAAGCAACTAAGGAACCAAACAATAAATTATGCTAATGCAAAAACGATGATCGGTTATATTAAGCACAGAAGTTACAGAAACTATGATATTAGTATGCAGAAGATATTAAAATGTGAACTACAAGCATCTATAAAAGCAAGCAAGCGGTGATTCAAAATAAAGCAAAGTTACGGCAGCTACTACTATTGGTATTTACAGCAAGCAGTTAGTGAATATAGTAACTAATGCTTAAGGCGGTATTACGGCAAGCGGTCGGAGCAGCAAGTATATGAATGGTGAGCGGTTACGGAGTACAAGCGTGACACAACAGCAGGAGGTCAGTCCAGGAACAGGCTATCTAATCGCGAGAGTGCTATATCTTGAGATTAGCTCCTAAAGTCCCTTATTAGGGTTGAGTAACTACGTGGGTCGGACGGAACGGTTAATACATTGCATTCCGGGGGCACTCTGTGAGATTTCAACCTAATATCATGGATTTAAAACCTCTTGTGCCGCGACGCGACGCGACCTAAAATCATGGACTTATGACCTTATAGGCATTTAAGAAAATTATGACTTAGTTGGGATTCCAACCTTAGAATCCTATCCTTACGTCTACAGTAAATAATGGCATCCGAATATTCCCGATGCTCGTCGTTGAATAGATAACCCGACTTACATCAATGACTCGCAAAATTTCCCGAATATCTCTAACTAATTCAGAAAAGCAGGCTCCTTGGAAAAATAATACAGCCGTAAATTCGAGCACAAATGGTAAATGACGGAAATAAAAATAAAACAGTAAAACAAACGTTCAAAGTAATTCTTACCACTACCTGATTGCAGTGGAGTACACTGGATATCTGGAACTGCGTGCTGCTAAGTTGAGCACTGACTGAAGAAGTATCTCTTTTAATCGGCGCCTTTTAATTTATACCAAAATTCCAGCGAAAATAGTGGAGGGGATATGGGCGACGAGCGAATTTGTCGACTGCTGTACGTAGCAAACGTTATTTAAGCTAGCTCGGCTCATCGTATTTAAACAATTTCCCTGCGTTTATTCAAATAAATGTTTATAAAATATTCCAAGGCTGGGAATCGCTTTCTCATAATTTTAAATCTATGTTTCCGAATAGAAATAATTTAAAACGGCCATGTCTAAGATTTAAAATAAATCAACTAATAACATACCCGGTAAATTATTAAAACAAATAGAAACGCATTTCTTTACTATGAATAAATGATCAACTTGGTTTAAAATTAAACTAGATTAAATTAAACTTTTACTTGATTAAGTACAAACACAATAATAGATTCATTCCTCTCTATAGATTTATCATTAGGATAATAAAATAAACTAAGATTATTCTGAAAAGAAACCAGTTTGAAACAATTGTGTTTGAGAAATAATTGTTATTTCAAATACTGGATTTGCAAAATAAATTAAACTTTGATTCAAAGAGGTTTAAAAAAATATTAGCACAAGTTATTGTATACAGGGTGTACCGAAGTAAACGAAAAACTCACATAAGGTCTGATTACAATAGAAAACTATTAACGGAAAAATCACTTCGTTACACGTTCAATTTTCCCGCTCCATTCAGTCTACCTCTGAGAGAATATTTCATCCAAATACCGCTCGGAAAAAATGCAGGGAAGCTTCATCTTGATGATACCACAAGTCACCTGAGGGATAATTTGATCTTCCTCGTTAGGATTAAAATTCCTTAATGGTGGAACTAGACCTTAAAAAATGTAAATAACGTTTGACAATCAATACGTCCTTGGACGTATTGACCTATTGAGAATGGACCTAATAATCGGTTGTGAACAACAGATAGACGTTCCATTAAAAATCTACCGATGACGTCATACTTTCAACAGAATTCACCCTACATGAGTTCAAGTATAGTCCAAATCGACGCATTTTAAACTAAAAATTCAGCCCGAGGATATTTTTTACAAATTTACCACTAAATTTTTATCGAGTTTGTTTTATAATGTAGCAACGTACTGTATAGACTAAGGGGAAATATTGCTATTGTTAATTGATGCATGTAATGCATCTTTTCAATTAGGAAAAAATTACAAATCGATTTCTTTTAAGTCAATGGCAATTTCTTTAACTAACATTTTTCTAGAGTTACCAAATCGCGCTGCCTATCATGAGCGTAGATTAAATGAATGTTTGTTATGTACACGGTTATGAAAACCTGACATTTGCAAGGTCTCTGTAGGCATGTATTTTGCGGTGAACAAATGTTTTTGTATAAAGAAAACGATTGTTCTGTGTCTATAGATGTTATATTTGCAAAAGAAAAATATTGTTCAAATTCACTTATAGGATTGTGGTTGGTGGACAACAAATGACAACCACCGAAACAACAACTAAACTCTTCGTGCCTTAGGTCAGATTTTTATGCCTATTTTGATTCGTTCATTTTGATTTCGTTCAATTTCATTTAGTATGAATCTTTGGCATCGGCACAGTTTCGTATTCGTACAAATAAATTCTAAGATACCTAAATAGAAATGGCTCGAGGTTGAGGTAGTGCTGAAAGACAAAGACACGAGTCGAAGTTTACTGATTCCTATTTCGCATCGTGTTATTGTATTGTACTAATTATACTATCGTAATAATACAGTACGACCATGGTCGTGACAAAGCGTATTGTTCTTCGATACAAATTGTACTGTAGGCTGATTCCCTGCATAACATGGCATACGATCCAGTGGTACGAAACATACGAATTTTTTGGCATGAATCTTTTGTATTATAGTCAGTACGATACGATTCCCTGAAAATAATCTTATTGTCCATCTCTAATGTACTGAAAAATGCAGGTAAATATCAACAAAATTATCTAGATTAAATTGTGTTTCGCTGCACCAATTAACAGTCGATACAAAATGGAAAATTTTTCATTAACTGACGTGGGAAGAAATGTTTATTTTGTACTAATTTAATTGACACTGGACTTGCTCATTTTGTACAAAACAGAGAAATTTACACTAGATTTCAAATAAAATTTACTAACGTTTAAAATAATACTGAAAAAATACAATTGTACCAACCGAAACTAACACACCCTGATTTATACATTTGCTTAAATTGAAGAACAGGCCATTGCCTTTACTCTTGGTGTATGTTAACTATTAGGAGACAATAACACGTAACTATTGTCATCTATAGTTGTACTTATGAACTTAATGTTAAAGCACTGATTCTCGAAAATGGTATAAAAATTACACATAAACTGAAATTAATTCTTCATTTCAGAGGATCCTCTGGATTTATTAGTGAAGTTTTTTTATGTAATGGATAACAGAATATTTAAAGGATATGCCGTTTTATTCGCATGTATTTTTCTAGTATTGAATATGCATTCAGTATATTTCTTAGCAAAGAATAGCCGCACATTTCATCAGTACATCACGGGATTTTTGTTGGCTCAACCGGTAAATATTTATTATTATTAATAACGTCATATGTTAAAGAACTCACTCTAATGTGGGACAATAGGAGCAGTAGCGAGATGAATTTATATATTTCCTTGTTTAAAAAAAATATAGGTTTTTTTTTTCTTTATTTAAATTACGTTGAATTTTATATGGACGAATTTAGGTCTGTTAGGTATATTATTTTGATCCCCCGATATGTAAATTCGTAACTCGTACTGCTTTCTTTGTTCCGCCTGGTTTGAGTAGTTATTTAACTATGTTTGGTTTAAAACTGCAAACATATTTTAATTAATTATTTTATCAGATAATAAGGTAATATTTAAGGTCACAATATACCTAAAGATTAAAACAAATGTATTAATTCAGATTAATTAGGCTGGTACATCATATTGCAAACTTAAACTTTATTAAAATCTGTGAGTTTAATCTCATTTTTCATATATATTTATATATATATATATATATATATATATATATATATATATATATTATATATATATATATATATATATATATATATATATATATATATATATATATATATATATATATATATATATATATATATATATATATATATATATATATATATATATATATATATATATATATATATATATATATATATATATATATATATATATATATATATATATATACATATATATTAATTTTTTAGCTCAGTCAGTATTAAGTTAAAAATATCTCCCTCAAATGCGGGTCAGTGGTTTACAGTAGAGAAAGTTCAGTACCATACTAAACCAAGAAGCAGCCACTGTCACCTAAGCTCTGGTAGATAATCTAGTATGTCATTTTGACATGTTGGAGTTGCATTCGGAAAAGTCAACAATCACAGATGACAGTTGTGCATATAGAGAGACTAAGAAAGTATGCAGGGAACAACGAACTAACTGACTGGGCAATGTTACGCCACTGAACTGCAGAAATTACTGGTGCCGGGGTGTGCTCCGTCATAGTCTTACCAGTATTAAAATGATTTAAATAGTCATGATACTCTAGATTTATAAATCCTGAACTAGAACTGTTCGAGAAAGTCCGGGAATGTTCAAGAAAGTTTAATACCACACATGAATATAATATCTTAGCATGTGACTCTAGTGTTATCTTGCTTACTGAAACTGGTTTGAAATCTGGTACTAATTCTAATGAATATTTTAGTGATAGATATAATGTGTACAGATGTGACAGAGAAAATTACAAGAACAAGGGTGGAGGTGTGCTGATTGCTATAGATTCCAAGTATAGGTCCGAAGAACTCAATATAAAATCGCCTCTGCCTGAAGTAGACCTAGTAGCTGTAAGGATGTACGATAATAATACATCTATAACCTTCATAAACATATATCTACCACCTTCTCAACCACCAGTGACCTATGAAGTCATCTTTGACCTGCTTGAACAACACTGCCAGTCAGAAGGTCCAATCATTATCAGTGGAGACTTTAATATTCCTGAACTGCAAATATTTTATGAAACTAAGAGGGCTTCTGGGTTATGCAATTTGCTTGAAAGTTTTCTAAGTATATGTCATATAGCACAACATAATCATGTTCTAAACGGTAACAACAGACTCCTAGATTTAATCATGGTTTCGAGTGATGCTGCTTGTTCTGTAATAAGAGACGAATTTACTTTAGTGGATGAAGATCCTCACCATCCGGGATTACAGGTTAACTTAACACTCCCATTTTATGATAGAAACCCGTTTGAAAATAATACAAGCAGTCCTAGATACAACTTTCGAAATGTTAATTTCCATGAGTTATACCATGCAATATCCGAGATTGATTGGAGCGAGTTAAATTCAGTCGGTGACGTTGATGCTGCATGTGACATATTCTATGATAAACTCAATACGACGCTTGATATGTATGTACCAAAAACCACACCCAGAACTTCAAATTTTCCACATTGGTATACCAGAGATGTAATACAAAAAAATAAGATTAAAAGATCATTACTTTAAGATGTATAAAAAGCATAATATCCTTGAACACTTAGAAAGAGTAAAAAGCTTAAAACGTGATATAAAGTATAGCATTCGTCACGAATACCATAAGCTAATCAGATCTGCCGAAAACAACATTAAAAATGACCCGAACCAGCTGTGGAACTTTGTGAATGCTAAGAAGAACTCGTCGACAATTCCAGGTACTATGGTTTATGATGATCGTCCTTTTATAACTCCTCAAGATATTGTTAATGGTTTTGCAACGCACTTCAGCAGTGTATTCTTAAACGACAATACTGTGATTAGTGACCCCTCCTGTGATGTTACGTCTATTGGCGTTAATGTCTTGCATAGTTTTACCATCAGTGTTAGTGATATTAGAAGAGCAGTAGTGAAAATGAAAGCCAACTTTACGATGGGTGCTGATCATATCCCGGCATTTTTGATTAAAGACTGTATTAGCTGCTTCGAAGAACCGTTATGTAAGATTTTTAATTTAATCTTAAATAAGGGTATATTTCCAAATTGTTGGAAATTGTCAAAAATATGTCCAGTATTTAAGTCAGGTGGTAAATCTAGCATTAATAATTATAGACCTATTGCATTAATTCCAAATATTGCAAAACTTTTTGAGTGCATTTTGTCATTTGTTGTTTATAACCATATTTGCAGACAGATATGCCTTAGTCAACATGGTTTCATTAGAGGTCGGTCTACCTTGACAAATATAGGCAACTTTGTCCAATTTGTGTCACAAGCTCTTGATAATAGATTTCAAGTTGACGTAATTTTCACCGATTTCACTAAGGCATTTGATCAGGTACACCATGGTATTATCATAAATAAACTTCGACAGTTTGGATTATGTGAAAATTTAACACAACTGTTTTATTCCTTGTTAACTGCTGGAAAAAACTATGTCGAATACAAAGGTTTCAAATCTGATATATATTGTGCGACAAGCGGGGTAACGCAGGGATCCAACTTAGGTCCGCTTATGTTTTTAATGTTTGTCAACGACATTGAGAAGTCTATAAATTCTCATATGTTTCTCTATGCTGATTATTTGAAAATAGTAAGAGTAATAAATAGTGAGCAAGATTGCCATACATTACAGGATGATATTGATTCCCTGTACGCTTGGTGTTCACAGAATAAATTAGGTTTGAACATTAATAAGTGTGAAACAATGACGTTCTCAAGGAAAAAAAAACATGTTAGAATATAATTACAAAATAGGTGACTCTATTCTGCAACAATGTCATCAGAAAAAAGATCTAGGTATAATATTAGACCCTGAATTATCGTTTATTTCCCACTATGAATATATTAATAGTTATTGCCTAAAAATGCTAGGTTTTATAATCAGGAACACTAAACAGTTCACAAGTATTGAATGTCTCAAGGTATTATATTTCTCCTTTGTCAGAAGTAGATTGGAGTACTGTAGTGTTGCTTGGTCTCCGTACTATAATGTTCATATTATGATGCTCGAGCGTATACAACGTAAATTTTGCAAATACTTGTATTTTATAAAGCATAAAAGAATTATAGCTATAGGGCTTTATTAAATGAATTTGAAATCGAGCCATTATTCGTGCGGCGTAAAGTAACGAACATTACATACTTGTACAAAATTATCCATGGTCAAATTGATAACCCTCAATTCTTAGATCAGGTGCATATTAATATACCTAGATTTGGTACTAGACAGCATTCAATCTTTATTTATGATACACCCCACACCAATCAGCACATGAATTCACCATTACTTTCTATGTCTAGACAATACAATGAATTGCAGAATTTTGTTGATATATTTTGTGATAATTTTACGCATTTTTTCTCGTTCGCTTAAAGAAGCTGTTTTAACTAATTCTGCATTTTGACCTAGACTATTGTTGATTACGCCGTTCATGTATGATATTTAATATTATTCGTATCTCCATCATTTAATGTTTTTGTTTTACTTAAACTTTTGTTAAATATTAACTTTTATTTTTTGTGTAATGTTATGGACTTAACTAAGTCATTTGAGCATATCCTGTATTTGGACAGCTGTGTCTGTCGCACTTCTATTTTATATTTTCTATTTTTTTTTAATGTTTAGCTATAGATTTTTGCTGTGCTAAATTATATTTGTAATGAAATACTGTAATATGCTATGTTTTAGTATCCTATTTATGGACAGTTTTGTCTGTTGGATTTCAATAAACCTTATTTTATTTATTTATTTTTTTTTTTCGGTTGCCCGACGCTGGACAGTCCTCCCGTGGCCTCCGACGCCCCACGGGAGACGCGCCAGCATATTAACCTCAGCCACTCCCCACATCCCGCAGGGTTAGTGACTGTAGGTTCCGGAATCGTGTGCCCTAAACAGACGGAGAGAACCAAGAATGACCGCCTTCTGCATTTGGCCTGCCAGCCACTCGGCTGATTTTTGGCAGGCCGGTATGATCTTCAGCTCCGAGAGCAGCGTAGGTTTTATCCCTCCGAGTACACCGATAATAAGGACGACCATTTTGACCGAGTAGCCTGGGTACAGCACTTGGAGCTCGTACCGGAGATCGCGATATTTGGTCCGTTTCTCCTCCTCCTTCAAGGTGATGTTTTTCTCCGCAGGTGCCGAGAACTCAATGACATACATCACCTTGAGTTGATGGTCGAGGAGGACTATGTCAGGCTTGTTGGCTTGGATTAGCCTGACAGTCGGGAACGAGTAGTTCCAGTAAATCCGGCATTTCTCGTTCTCGACAACGGACTCAATATCTCCGGGGACGTAAGGCAGCACTGGTGTCTGGTCTACCCCGTACGAGTGCCTTAGATGGTAGTATAGCACTCGTAAGGCCGCGTTATGTCGGTGGATGTAGGCCGAAATCGCATATATGGGGCATGCAGAAAGTAAATGCATGAGCGATTCCGGCGCCTGATGGCAGGTCCTGCAGTTGATATCAGGAACCTCTACACGCCACACGCGGCTACGGTAGACCAAGGTGTTGATAACACCATCTTGGCAGGCCATAATGAATCCCTCGGTCTCCGACTTAAGCCCTGCTGACCTTAGAAAGGCGAAGGTCAGCCTGGTCGATAAACCCAGTGTTTCGATGTTCTTATAGAAGACACCATGCTGGGGTTTATCGACGTGCCGCCGAAACAGATTTTCCTGTTCGGCAGCTCTAATTCGGGCTTTCAGACGATTTGGCTGAAGTTCGGTGACTGACTCAACATCAGCACCTCGCCGGCCTCCTCGCCTGATGTCAAATGCGAGACCGAGTTCATCTGCGGCTCTTTTTGCTGCCTTGAACAATCCTGCTCCCACTCCTACAGTTTCGTGATGTTTTACGAACCGCAAGAGGGGATCTGAGCTCCTGAGTATGTTACATGCCATACTCAGTACTACTCTGCCATGCGTACACTCCAGGCTCAAGAGTCCTCGGCCCCCCCGTTGACGTGGGAGGTACACACGAGGAACGGACGATCTAGGATGAATACTTCTGTGAAAATTCATCATCTTGCGGGTATCTCTGTCTAATTGACGCAGCTCATCTACCCTCCACTTTACTACTCCGAAGGAAGTAGAGCAGAATCGGAACGGGAAGCATATTAGTTGCAGACACCTTGTTCTTCCCCGAAAGTTCGGAAGACCAAATCTTTCGGAGGCGGTGTCTGTACTTGCCGCGGAGAGAATCTTTTATTTGTGATACATCCTGGATGTGCCTTTGTTGCACACCCAGATATGTATAGGTCTCTCCGGCATCCAGATGTCTTAGGATGCTTCCGTCTGCGAGCTGCGCATCTTCAGGGAATTCCCCGCATCGTCCTCTCTTGAGGTGGACGACTGCACATTTGTCCAACCCGAACTCCATACCAATTGCCCGCGTATATTCTTCGACCACCCTAAGAGCGTTTTGTAGTTCGCGCTCTCCGGAGGCATAAAGTTTAAGGTCATCCATATAAAATAGATGGGTGACCTTATGCCTCCGGTCGCTGGGTGGTCCACATTGATATCCGCGGGTTTGGCGGAGCCCAACAGACAACGGCAGCAGTGAGATGCAGAAGAGGAGAGGACTCAGGGAGTCCCCTGGAAAACTCCTCTCCTAAATGCCACCTGCCCTGTCGTGACCCGCTGTGCACCTGATGTTATGGTGAAGCGGGTCTTCCAGAGCGGCAGCAGCTGTTCTATGCATCTCACTAGTGGTGCTGGTACCGCAAAACATTCGAGCAAGTACAACAATAGCTCATGCGATGTTGTATCAAATGCCTTGCGGTAATCAATCCAGGCCATCGATAGATTCCGCTTGTATTGCACAGAATCCTGTGTAATACAGCGGTCTATCAGCAGGCTGTCCTTGCAACCTGCCATGCCCTTCTTGGCACCACGCTGTTCGTGTATCTGCTGGAAGACCGGATCAACAGACCTCAACGTCCTAGCATACAAGATACGTGTAAATATCTTGTAGCAGGAGTTAAGGCAAGTGATCGGCCTATAATTCTTCGCGTCGGAAAGATCCCCCTTTTTGAGAATTAGCACAGTACGTCCCTCGACGAACCAGTCCGGAATCTGCTGCCCCTCGTTCAACCATGAGTTGAAAACTCGCGCCAGACGGCGGTGAGTGGAAGGAAATTTCTTCCACCATCAGTTGTTAATGCCGTCTGGGCCCAGGGCAGCGAAGTTCTTGGTACCAACAAGTGCTTGTTGGACTTCCTCCGTACTGATTGCCGGGCACACTTCTTCTGGCTCTTCAAGATGTCTGTGACACAGAGCCTCGAAGTGTGCAATTGATGGAGTGTCGCTATTGAATGGTTTCGACATCTTCTACAGTCGGCGGATTCTCGACAACACGCTGTGGCTCTTGAAAGAGGCGGGAAGGATTCGTACGGAACAAATTGTTTTGTTCCATACTCCTCACCGCCTCTTCAATGTTTTCTTTATCGCCATGAGCGCTCGGATCCTATCTAGACAGTGCTGCTTGATGGTAAGCATCACTGTCAGATTTAGAGTATGGTGTTGACGTCTTAATCCGGCAGCTATGCGCCGGATCCTGGGAGTAAAAACTCTACCAGTCGTCTTATATTCCACCACACTCTGGATCCGAGAAGCGTGTTGTCTGGCCGACTGTATCTTGCCTTCGATTTTTTGTACACGCCGCTTGGCTTTCTCGACCCCGTGATTGGTTGACCTCTCACGGGGGGACGAGTTGCTTCGCGGCGTTGTACACGGCACAGTTGATTTGCCAGATGTCTACATCTTCCGGAATTTCCTCATCGATTACCGCGTCCATTCTAGCCAGGTCTTGTGGCTTTAGGTTAGCCCTGGTGTTAAGGCTAACCCTCGTCCTTAAGTCTACACCGGTGAACTCTAAAGGATGTTCCCCATCAGCTGGTAATTGCCGCGGTGGGACTGCGGCTGGCAGTTCTTCCAGCTGACGGGGTGCTCTTACGTAACCTGTCCTGAGCAGAAAGGATACTTGATCTCTCAGATGTTGTTGAGAGAAGGCGCGATGCTCTGGGTGCATTTCGCACCAAAGTGCATGCAATCGCGCCATGTATCCCCTTCGCTCAGGTTCGCTACTCTCGCGGTAGGTCAGCAAGTCATCCCGAAGTTCCCTCGTCCACTTAAAGCGTCCATGTACAATTGCATTTCCTTCATCGTTAGGACCGTCCGGTAAGGCCCCTCCCATCTGTCCTTGACCTCCATCCGATTGAGGTCGATTGTGAGGGCCCTTCTTAGGTTATATGGAACCCATAGCAGTAAGAGTACCAGGGTGGTTAGCCCTGGTACTCCCGGCCGGCATTTGTCAGGCAGAGTTGCCTCTGCCTGTCCAGGGTGCACCAACGTGGTCCTTTGCACCCCTTATTATTATTATTATTATTATTATTATTATTATGAATATACGGCGTGTTTCAAGATCTTTTGCAAAGTGGGCGTGACTAGTAACAGAGGGTTATCTATGCTAGTAAGTGGGTCATTATGCAATAAAATACAGTCTAAGTTAGTTCCCTCCTCAAGCAAATACTGCGTGTCTAAGGCGTGTCATGTGTCTTAAATCGCCACACTTAAGGCAGACTGAGAAGCTCGAGGCAGGGCGAGCCTAGTTAATATGTTATTCACATGCCCACCTGATTCGCTGATAAGTTACAGAAGCTCAGTCTTAATTCGGAATTGTACAAAGAAGAAATAAATTAGAGACTAAAATAGTGATATCTAAGTGTTTAATTGTGTTTAAAGGTAAGTTCTTCATTAAGTTATTGTTGTTTATTATCAATTAGTTAATAAGAAGTGATTAAGTGTTATTTGGACTTTCAATCAATGAATTCACGGTTGAGGTGTTTGTTTTTGATTACAGCAAATACATAACAATATTAAGTACAACTTGAACCTACCTAACTTCGTTGTATTAGTATTCTGTATAATTAGAATCAGAATATTATATTGTGATTATTTTACCATACATTTTTGTGTTACATATCGACCTACTTTAGTTTAAGTTTGTTTATAATATATGCGTGTGTAAACATACATATTTGGTTTTTTATTTGTTTATTCATAATACTATCAACTATTTAGTCACAAAACTCAAGTTTCATACACATAATTAAAATTAAATTGTTTATTTCTTCTAGATAATTAAACATTTTGTAGATTTTGGAATTTATTATTGTTGTTGTTTTATACTTCACCTTTATCTCCAGTAGTTAAATCATTTTTTGAGATATTTGCTAAAGTAGTTGTTGTACTCCTTATTTAAAACCTGATGTAAATCGACATAAGATTATTATCTGAAATGTATTCGCATATACTTGATCTTTGATTAATTTTTCTAAGACTTTTGATAACGCTTGATTAATAGTTATATTCTTAAAATTTTGAGGGTTGTTAACTTTTGGTAATCGCTTAACTATAAAAAATTTCCAACTAGAAGGTAAGTAACCCAACCTCCAAGCAGCAAATCATGATATGTGTTATATATATTTAATATGAATGCAGATATGTTGTCGCAACCATAAAAATCTTAATCTGGAACAGACTATACAGGGTGATTCATGACGAGCTGTACATACTGTAATGGTAGAGTGGGGCAATCCAGGCAAGTACCGAATGACTATTTAAAAATGCTTTCGGGCAGTATTTACGAATATATAGGATGATCCATTAGTTCTTATCATTTATTATACACTTTGTATAAATTGTTTACATTTTAATTTTAAGGGATGCGTTAAACACCAAATATACACTGGGTACACCCTTTTGGTTGATATTTTCCAACAAAAAAATTTAAAATAAGCTCTACGCCACTAGATTATTTCGACAGGTTAGACTTTAACGTATGATAATCGATAATCGGTCGAAGTGCAAAAAAATCTGTATAAATTTATCTAAACATTTAAAAGGATAATAATTGTGCGAAATACTTATTAACTAAATAGTGCAGGAATAAGTGACAAATAGTTATCGAACTTGGTTTACTATTTATAAACAAGGGGACAACATAATATGTGAAAAGGGACAGAGACCACTACCAATATATAACCTCATTTAAAGGAAAACAATATCTGGCAATAATAGTTTATACTAGCGGCGTAACAGCTGAAGTTAGGACCATTAATGCAAATAAAGGATATAATTGCGCTAAAATCATTAATTATTGGCTTGGAGGAAGATATTCAGTCATTAAAAGCTGAAAACGCTAACAAAAAAGACACACCGAATAATGTCGAATTTGAGGAAGTTATTTGGGAAGTTACTGTATTATTATAAAACCATTAAAAAATAACTAATCGAGCGACAAAATTCAGGAGAAAACAATTGTTGAATTAAATATGTAAAAATGGCATCCCAAAAATTATTACCGATCATTTAAACTTATAACGCCCAATAACACCCAAGAACTGCAATTCTACCCGTTTGTTGCATAAAGGGAATTCGACTTGATAGCCATAACCAAAACCTGGATACAGGAGGAAGTGTTAAGTACTGAACTTTTCCCTGAAATATACAACGTGTACAGAAGCGACAGGAAATTACAGATCACAGAGTATACAACAGGTGGAGGTGTACTTCTAGCATGTAAAAATAAATTAAGGTCAGGAAAAATTGAACTTCCATATTTTTCAGCTTCATTTCCTACAATTGACATTTTGTGCGGTAAATGTCAATTTCAATTTATAATTATTTATATTTTTGCTATTTATATACCACCTAGTACTAACTTAGAAAAATATGAATTATTTTTTGAAGCATTGAAATAAATAGATTTTATTTTAGATACAAAATTACTTGTTTTTGGAGATTTTAATATATCCCACTATGTTCACAATGAGGGTAATAAGAAAACCAATCCAATTACCAATTTTGCAAACTTCTTTGATATACAGCAATAAAACGGAATATTTAACAATTTAGGTCGCTTACTTCATCTTGTTTTTTCAATCCTAAAATGTGAGATTTTCCAGATAATCCGCCATTAGTACATGAGGACATTTTTCATCCAGCACTCTTCATGAAAATACAACTTCCCCAAAATGTAGAAACTTTGCATCTGCTAATGATCAAAAGCCTGTAACTTTAAGAAAGCTAATTATACAGCCCTAGATAATGCTCTTTTAGAAACAGATTGGTACTATTTTTCAGATATTAATTTAGCTGTTGAAGCATTTTACATTAAACTGTACAGTATTTTCGACCAGATACCTCAAATTAAATTTTATAAAAGGACTTATCCAAAATGCTACACTAGCAAAATAATAAATAATATGAAATAAAAAGACAAGCATTTTTGTAAGTACAGAAAAACAAACTAAGAACCATTTAAAAGACTTGGACCTTTAATACAACAACAGACAGATTTAGAATATCAAAGGAACCTCTCTAATATTCAGTCCTCAATATCATCGGATCCAAAGATATTTTGGTCATTTGCACAATCAAAACGGCAACAAACACGAATACCTGGTAAAATGTCATATTGTAACAAGTCTGTAACAAACCATCCAGTTAGTATCAAAGCGCTCCGTATTAGCCGCGCCACCGATGACTTTCCCTATGGACCATACGTCTACCCCACCCAAAGCAGGTATCCCGGTCCCTGACGTCACGGCCACACCGTCCAAGTAGAATAAAACTCGGAACGGCAGTTCTCTTCAGAGTTTTACTGCTTGCCTCCTCGCATTCTTGTTGGATCACTGGAGCTATGGTTAACTCTAAAAGAGTTCACTCACCGTGGGATCAGACATTGCCGTCACCATTGGACAATACCTATATCTACTGCAAGCGTCCTGCGCGTGGACCGTGTAAGTGAGTGAGTGTGCCTCGATGCCCGCGACCCCCTGTGATTAGATACTTATAGACATAAGTTTGGACACTACTGCATATATACATATACTCCTGTCTATCTCTGTATTTTCTGTTAATTCAATAAACCTGTATTGCAACCATATCTTTAATTTTCTTCGAGCTTCAAACCTTCCTCCACAACACTACCACCCCCGAGCGGGGTCACAATAAAAGGAAAATAACTACGATCATCCCAAGATATTGTAAATATATTTGCACATTTATTTCAGTACCGTTCCATGTAATACACAAGACAATCACGTGACTATAGGCAATAATAACTTTGAACGTTTCAGTATTACAAACATCTCGATGTTAGAAATTCAAGATGCTGTAAAAAACTAGAGAACAAAATTACATCCGGCCCAGACCTTATACCATTCTTTTTGGTGAAAGATTGTGCCAATGCATTCTTAACACCAGTTTTTATTCTGTTTAATGTTTCAATAAAAACATCAATTTTTCCCAACCGATGGAATTTGGCAAAGGCGTTTCCGATTTTTAAAACAGGCGATAGGTCAAATATAAGCAATTACAGACATGTTTCTCTTTTGTGTAATTTTGCTAAAGTCCTTGAAATCATTTTATACAATCACATCTATAGGTCCACTAAAAACATATTATCAGTAGATAAGCATGGCTTTGTATCTAACAGATCAATTACTAAAAACTTAGTAATATTCAGTCAATCCGTTTCTAATATTCTAGATGAACGAGGACAGGTAGACGCTTTGTATACCGATTTTACCAAAGCCATTGATCGCATCGACCATCAATTACTTTTACAGAAATTAGTAAAGTATGGATTTAATTTTTTATTAATTTACTTTTAATCATTTTTAACAGGCAGACAACAATTTATATTTTACAATGGATATAAATCGTCAATATACTTAACCACTTCCGGAGGTCCGCAAGGTTCTAACCTTGGGCCTTTACTATTTCTATTATTTATTGACGATTTATGCAGAGTTGAAGTGGTACAAATTAATCAGTAGTTAAACAGTGGAGAAATGATGACACCTACTCCGGTCTTCAATATTATTATTGACCCTGGTGCCGTGTACGTGGGCGGTCCTAGAACCTGGGATCTAAATGTTAGTATCAAGGTATGGGGAGCTCCCATGCCAATGGTATAGGGCTAAGATTTTAGTATCGGTGGAGTGGAAGATTTCGGCCAATGGTGTAGGTCTAAGATTTTAGTATCGGTGGAGTGGGAGATTTTGGCTAATACTATAGGTCTATATCTAAGATTGTAGCTAAGAGGGTGGAGCTAAGAGACTTAGATCTAGGGTTAAAAATGGCTGCTAATAGTAGGTGCGACCAATGAGAGCTTTTAAAAACGCAATTAATTATATATGTCAAAGATGGCTGCTATATTTTAAGTCTGCAAGTTAAGACAGTTTAAGACAAGTCGCTTATATATGATGACTTCATATGTCTTTCTAGCTAAAAAAATTATTTTATATAAGTTTCTAGTAATTTGTTAATGTACGGGCAATGAGAACTTAGAAAAAGTAATTAATTATGTGTCAAAAGATGATGCCGTAGATCCCCGACCATTGAGAGCTTTTGAAAAAGTAATTAATTATATAAATGGCTGATCTATTCTTAAATCTGCATGTTAAGAAAAGCTAGAACTTGTCGCTTATATAGAATAAAATCATATATCTTTCTAGTTAGAATTATTTATATAAGTTTCCGAGAATTTTTTTGCTACCAGCTCTTTCAAATAATTATACGCAATATGTGAGAGCGAAACACCCTGTATATGGAATAATGTATATTAATTTACAACAATATATAAACAAAGAAATCATTTTCGCAAAATAAGCGGCATAATCAAAGGATATGAGGAATATAATGTAAAACAATTAGACTTAATATTATAAAATGGTATTATATTCTTTTAAACGGAAAAAAATTATTCGCATCGAGGATTCCTAGAAAAAATTAGCAGATAGAAAAGCTACACGTGAATTTTATATAATAATTAAACAATATTTCGCAATAACGCTAGTAATCAAAGGATAAAACGAATATTATATGGAAATTAGAATTACACAAATTTAAACTTTTATCATATATTTTTAATTTAAATTTAATACTCTATGCGCATGCGGAAGCTGTTTATCACTTACGGTATTGAAAAGCTAATTATAGGTATGTATATGTGATAAATAATAAGATTAAAGATGACAGTAGTGTCTGTAGGATTTAGACAGGTAAGATACGTTGTTCAGAAATAATGTAAATACGTTATTCTTATTATGCATGTAGAGATGTCATTCTAGATAAATTATTATTTAATATGTTTCTGGGAATTTGTTAATATGAACATATTTTTTCTCAAAAACTTCACAAGCTCTGCCAATGAGAGCAATTAATTATAAGTATAAGTAATAAATAACAAAATTAATGATAGTCGAAGAGTCTGTGGATTTAGGCATCTTATTTAAAAAATAATATAAAAACATGATAACGTGACTAGATACAAATAAAAGAACCTAAAAATCGAGAAATCAATCATGGGAATCACTTCTAAAAACTAACAAGACGTTTTTACAGTAATAATGTCTTTCACAAAAAAATAATTCTGAAGCTCAAGTCAAGCATGAGACTGATAGAAAATATAAAATACTTGACATGTATAAAATATAATCACATTTTGGTATACAAGTATGTTTACAAATGGAGAGGTAAATACTAATTTCGTAGATTAAATATATTCAGCGCTGATAGGTAACTATAAAAAAAATTAATAGATTAAAAATTAAATAAAGCTATATGTAGGATATTCAGCCAAAAATTATTCTTTACGACTTAATTATATTAAGAAGAAAATCAGAGAGATAGCTAAAATTGTTATCCACCCACACTGACTGGTCAATTTATGAATTTTTACTACATTAACTTATACAATTATTACTTAGATATTTTAATATTTTTGTTCCTTCACATGTAGTTAAAAGAAATATCAAAGCATATATTATTACAGTAAATAGGTATTATTAATTTTTAATACAGCAAATATTTTCATTAGACAGGTAGGAGTGTAACTTTTATCGAATACGTCTCTATACTTGAAGGCAATCGTTAATTTAAAATTTAGGTAATTGTAATTGCGGGATATCTATAAACAGATTTTAATATCATTTTTCATTAGTTTATACACCGATGCGTTTTTATATTACTAATAATACGAAGTTTATCATTTATTATATTTCATAATAAGAACAGATAAATTATACTATCGAAAGAGAACATTTATTATACATCATAGACTTTAAAGCCCTGACCAGTTCAACTGCATGCTTTAAACAAATAGTGACGAGAAAATGTAGCCGGAGTTATTAGAAAATGGATTCTTATTGAAATTTATTCGTAGTAAGTTGAGTAAAAATTGTAACATAACACACACGCACGCACGCAGCACGCACGCACACACACTTTGACTTTCAAAAAAATAAGATGAAATTGTTTTGGAACTGCTGATTACTAGAGACATTCCTCACTTTATTAGCAGTGTTGCCGCATTTCATATGCAATTTATTACCTAACTAGTAAGTTCGTTCCCGAACATAATAATTTAGAATAAAATAATTACCTACTTATGCGATTAATTGCTCCATTTGATATAATTTTTAAACATTTTAAAATACCTTTCAATGTAAGAAATGTACAAGTTTGCCTTTTTCTTGTATCAATTAACATTTCTTTCAAGCGTTTTGTATGGACCATACAACTAAAACCAAATTTTCCGATGAACAGTAAACTTATAAAATGCTACTGACAATTTTGATTTCGTTTTTTTCAAATTTTATAAAAGAATTATTATTTTTTAACAAGTAGTAGTTCCTTACCATGCGATTATAAAAATTTGAAGTAATCCAGTAATTTATTAATAAATAAATCGTTTTGTAATAGTCATATGTTTGGCTGGTTCATTGACCTGATAGGTCAATGGGCGAGTTACACTGACCTATCTTTTACGTACATTACATTACCAACCAATTCATGATTTACATTACACATTTCACAGACGGCAGGAGATTCTTATCACACACCCATCAAGCATATTCGTATGAATTAAGATGGAAAAACGAGTACAAATCAGTAACACGGTTCATTCACTAAATAAAAACAATCACCTAACTTTATTTGTAAACAAAATCCAAGCTTTGACGAGAACTATTCTAATAACAAAAAGTACTTTTAGGCACTGTTAAAATATCGCAAAATTGAAATAAAAATACAAAGGGAACAAACAACCCATTTAAAAAACCGAAACCAAACATCTTCAATTTATCTAATACCTAATGTCAATACAATAGTATAATTATTTCCAAGAATAAGACGTTTACGTAAATTCACTCTGAACGATTTGCAATTATTATTCTCTCTATCTAATGCTATAAGAATAACAACGACAGCGATAGTGAATTGGCCACTCCCGTTAGTAGTTTCGTAATCCGCTATAGTGAATAAAACATACACGATTCTTGGAACAGGACAGGACCTGATTTAGAATTACAATAATATTAAACCATTTTCTAGGTAGACTTAAGTAAACTTTATTTATCATTTCATCTGCAGTGTCGGTATTAGTCATTTTGTATCGTATTTTAAACAACCCGGACACAAAACAGTAGCAATTACGATGGACAAATAAAAATCAAATAAACCAAATAACTGCTCGCTCTTATACACGACATGCCTGATTATAATTCTGTAAAATAGGCGGGGTTCGTCTTCCTCGATTTTATTGCCGGTAGACCAATAGGAAAACGAAGCGTTCCGTGGTCCGATCTGATCACGTGAACATCAGTCTATTAGTGCTGCAGCTTTTTCAAAAGTCTAGTACATTATCATAATTTGTACCTCTATGCGGTATTTCAATAAACAAATGAACAACTAATGCTCGTCTTAAAAGTAACATCATTCACTTGTCATTGCCTTATCACTTTTTCGTGCTCTAAATGTAAGCAAACAGTTTAGTTTAACCAATCACGGAAGAATAGGAAATTTGTATTCAATCAATCAGTAACCAGCATTAATTTTTAGTAAACATGTTTCCAGGCGTTCGTAGTGCAGAAATACTCGTTTTGATTACGAAATTATTTTAGAAAAATATAGACTACTCTTAAAACATTTCTTTCTGCTGTGTCTTTTTTTCTGCCAGCCTTTGTCCCTTCTGTAACATAATTGTATTCTGCTTGTCACCAGAATAATTAAGTTCAACTGTTAAAAATGTTTTACTGGAAAACAATATGTTTTCTTCCAAGTTAGTTTCGCAAGAGTGGGTCTCGGTTCATACTGTTTTTTTTTATTATTATTTCATAAAAGAACGCTTCAAAAAAAGCATTCTAGTACAATTTTCTGATTTCTAGTAGAATTTTGTCTCAAAAGTTGATAAGATTTACTCAATCCGGTTCTGCACTCAAGATAATATAACTCCGAATGACAGACATCTACATTCCTCAAATCAACAGGATCAAGACGTCACCGACGGCAAACAACTAGATAACACATAATTTGGATGAATCAAAGTTTTTCAGTTATTGTATTACCGTTATTTATTATTTATAATTTGTTCATTTGATGAAAAGTAGTGATAAAAATGGTAAATAATTATTCTAATGCTGAGTGGGTGAATATGTTAAGGGCATATTTTCAAGACGATGAAAATACTAGACAAGGAAAACGGCCTTACGTGGAACGATATCTTGACGAAACCCCACCTGAAAATACATTCGTAGCAATTGTTCAACAAATACGAGATTTTAGAAGTTTTATGCCTCTAAATCACAATCGTGGACGGTTAGTTACAAATAGGATTCTAGATGTCAAACCAGAACTTCTGGAAGCGGTTGAAGAAAATCCTGGTACAAGTACAAGAAAATTGGCCCATGAATTTGGTGTATCATATCACAGTCAACAGTTGTTTTGCTGTGTTTGTGCGTGGAGTGCTAGTGTCCATTCGTCGATTCTTAAAAGTTATTGTTTATTTATTTTAAATTGTAGTTCAAGCGTTAAGTGCAGTGCAGTGATAACAATGAATATTTCGTCCGTGGGAAGACATTATAAGTGTAATATTTTTTATTAGTGATTAGTGCAATTCTCGAAAACATGTTATTTAATGGTTATTAGTGTGTTTTTAATTTTTGATTATTATTAGTGATTTATTTTTGCTGTGTCCAGGGTATTATGGTTTATTTAGATGCAGAAGAGATTTTTTTTCTAATTAGGTATGTACAGAAAGCCAATTTTTTTATTATTTGTTTCAGTATTAGAATCTTTTATGGTTTAATTTATTTATTTATAAAGGAATATAAGTTTTTGTTTTCAAAATTTATTGTTAATTTTACCAACATTTTACTAAAATGGGCAAAAAATAATTCTATTGTAGATGAGATAGCAATTAATAATTTAAGACTTAGACCTCGATCGAATCACGGAACAGAAGTGTATCGAACTTGTGATCGCTGATGTTCTATGCTATCCACATATTAAGTAAACAAATTTGCTTTTCCGTTCGTTAAAGTAGATGCTTCTCTATAAAATAATTATTTTCAATTTTGCTTCATTTTTAGAATTTAATTCAAACGGCATATTACCAGTTGTGTACTAATTTAAAATAGAATTGTGACGAACTGACATGACAGTGGCAACACTGCCTTCAGTGATGTCATTTCTGTGAACGGCGTTTAGAGAGATATCCAGTAACCATCAAAATGTTAGTTGCTGGAGGACGAATAAATTATGAGAAATTAAAAATTTTTTTTGCTCAAAAATTTTTTTGACAGCGCCAATCGATTTTACTGGACGAAATATATTGAAGATTAAAATATACCTACGCATTTAAAACTCACAATTCTGTATACACTTGCTGTAATGTATTTAAATAAAAATACTTGGTTATTATAATTTTTTATTTTAACATTTAATATATAAATATTTTTAAAAGAAGCAATATTATGTCTAAAAGGTAGCTGAACAAGTGCTATATAACAATCCGTAAAATATATATAAAACAATGAAAATGTATTTAATAATACTCATACCTCGCAAGGTATTTATGTATATATTCCAGGCCTAGACTAATGTTTTTCTTATGTTCAACTAAGTCATTAGGATTAGTGTCGAAGGCCCACTTTAATGTTTTGCTAGTATTCATTTTCTTTACAGTTTGATGACAACCAAAATTATTATTATGGGTAGAAGATCTCGCGGTAATTTGCGTGAATAACAAAGGCTTCTCGGGTGCTACAGATAACACTGCATGATTTTCTCTTTGATATTCATTTTCAAGCGTCTTAGATGGGCGATTAATGTTTTTAGATATATGTTCTTGACTATACACATCATTGACGGGGTGTACTGTTTGTACATGACTTTTTAGCTATCATTCCTTTTAAAGGGTTTATTGCACAAGTCGCACTGAAAATATATGATTTTATGAATATTAACATGTCTACTTAGACCGCTAGGCCAAGAGAACGTCTTACTTAATATTACATGTATACATGTATATATGTATACATGTTTTAATCATTTACTGCATGAAATCAAGTGACTAAATAGTAGCAGGTTATTTTATACTTACTTTTTATCTTTATTTATTTATCCTTATTTATTTACCCTTATTTATCCTTTATTTATCCTTACGCTATACTTACTTTACCTCTATTTATCCCTACTTATCCCTATGTTATCCTTACTTTACACCTATTTATACTTATCCCTACGTTATCCTTACTTTACCCCTATATCTAGCACATTGCTTTATATATTTACTACACAACCATAACACACAAACAGCTGATCGTTATGATCAAGCAGCTAGAGTTGAGAGACCTGTTAGATGAGTTCTATAGGAGAACACTAGCTAATAACAATACCTCAGATTTTCTTTACTAATTAATATTAATTTCTCTGAAATATTATTATGCAGTTAGAGAAAAATTAAAACACCCATTGTTAAATAATTTTATTTATTATATTGATATATATTACAATATTTAAAAGTGTCTTTACGGAGCTTGTTGGTTTCCAGGACCGGCTTGATTCACTATATTTACCCCCGAATCTTTCTTTTATTTTTTAGATGAGTTCCCCAACATATATGTTTCCTATGTTACTACTGCTTAAAAGAATTTAGGGCTGCCGTAGATATCTCGACCAATGACTGTTTAAAAAGTAATTAATTATATAAAGTTGATATATTCTTAAATCTGCATGTTAAGAAAAGCTAGGACTTGTCGCTATAGCTGTCTTTAACATTATTCCATATACAGGGTGTCTTACTCTGATATATTAGATTTTTATATCATACAGACATATAGCCTTTAACTTTATTACATAGAGATGTACGGGTGTCTCGCTCTTATATATTGGATTTTATATCATAATGACTTGTAGCCTGAGCCATCGTTAATAAAAATAATTAAACCATCTATAAGTTACTAGGTGCATGCAAAGAATATTAAACAACAAATTAATTGGCTAACCTCTCATGTACATGGTTTTCAATGTTCAACGTCCTAGATAATCTCTTGTACCGAGATCTAGCAGCATTTATCACTAGTCATTTACTTGAGGGAGATAGAGCGCTTGTCAAAGGACTTGAAAAGAAGAGATTGCTTCAACATTATTTACCTAATAATAATAATAATAATATTATAGATTTATATAATTGTAACAAGATTAGTGACAATGTTGGAATTTCATTCCATTGTTTATTCTATATATCAATGGTATATTATAAATAGAGTTAAGATTTTTAAATAAAAACATTATTGTGAAATACTTGTCTCTAATTTCTTTAATCATCACGATCAGCTGTTTGTGTATGGTTATGTAGCGAATATAAAGCGATGTGCTAGATATGTGTGTAAAAGAATATATGAAGATATTGAGGATATGAGTATGAGGATAGTAAGGAGATGAATATGAGGATGTTGAAGATATTGATGATATCAGTAGGAGGATATTGAGGATATGAGTATTATCCTTACACTCATATCCTCACTGCTACTGTTTAGTCAATTGATTTCATGCAGTAAATGATTAAAACATGTATACATGTAATATTAAGTAAGACATTATCTTGGCCTAGCTGTCTAAGCAGACATGTTAATATTCATAAAATCATATCTTTTCAGTGCGACTTGTGCAATAAACCCTTTAAAAGAAATGATAGCTAAAATGCTATGTACAAAGAGTACACCCCGTCAATGTGTATAGTCAAGAGCCTATATCTAAAAACATTAATCGCCCGTTTAAGACGCTTGAAAATGAATATCAAAAGAGAGATCATGCGGTGTTATCTGTAGCACCTGAGAAGCCTTTGTCATTCACGCAAATTACCGCGAGATCTTCTACCCATAATAATAATTTTGGTTGTCGTCAAACTGTAAAGAAAATGAATACTAGCAAAACATTAAAGTGGGCCTTTGACACTAATCCTAATGACTTAGTTGAACATAAGAAAAACATTAATCTAGGCCTGGAATATCATATATACATAAATACCTTGCGAGATATGAGTATTATTGAATAATTTTTTTATGGTTTTATATATATTTTAAGGCTTGTTATATAGCACTTGTTCAACTAACTTTGTAGACATAATATTGTTTCTTTTAAAATATGTATATCTTAAATGTGAAAATAAAAATTATAATAAACATGTATTTTTATTTAAATACATTACAGCAAGTGTATATAAAAAATTACTGAAGTGTGTGTGTATTTATATTACAATTTTTACTCAACTTGCTACTAATAAATTTCAAAAAGAATCCATTCTCTTATAAGTCCGGCTACATTTTCTCGTCACTACTTGTTTAAAGCATGCCGTTGAACTGGCCAGGGCTTTAAAATTTATGATGTATAACAAATGTTCTCTTTCGATAGTATAATTTATCTGTTCTTATTATGAAATATAATAAATGATAAACTTCGTAATATTAGTAGTATAAAAACCTTCATCGGTGTATAAACTAATGAAAAATACTATTAAAATCTGTTTATAGATATCCCGCAATTACATTGCCTTCAAGTACAGAGACGTATTGGATAAAAGTTACACTCCTACCTGTCTAATGAAAATATTTGCTATATTGAAAATTAATAATACCTATTTACTGTAATAATATATGCTTTGATACTTCTTTTAACTATATGTGAAAGCAAAAAATTTTAAAATGTCTAAGTAATAATTGTATAAGTTAACGTAGTAAAAATGTATAAATTGACCAGTCGGTGTGGGTGGATAACAATTTTAGCTATCTCTCTGATTTCCTTCTTAATATAATTTAGTCGTAAAGAATAATTTTTTTGGCTGGTTTACATATATATATATATATATATATATATATATATATATATATATATATATATATATATATATATATATATATATATATATATATATATATATATATATATATATATATATATATAATATATATATATATATATATATATATATATATATATATATATATATATATATATATATATATATATATATATATATATATTTATATAATATATATTATAATAAAATAATAATAGACTATTTGGTTTTATTAATTTGCAAACAAAAAAAAAATGTGAAATTGAAATTGAAAAATTGAAACGTTTTTACTTACTTTCTGTTTTACTTATTATTTATATATTTCGTAGCTTATAAAAAAATATCCTCGGCTAGCTCATGAAACTCTCTCAAGTTGGGTTCACCTGGTTCTGGTCACTTTTGTTTATAATATGAAATTCTCGACTATTGCTGGCAAATGAATGAAACGCCAATTTTTCCCCAAAGCAAGCATATAATTTGCACACAAATAAACAATTATATAAGCAGACAAATACAATTTTGAAATTTTATTATTACTGGTACATTTCACCAACCTTACTTGAATCAAAACGTGGACACCCTGTATAGCGCATTCCTCCTTAGTTCTCGTGGATGTCGCTGCGTGGCTTTTTATGCTGTCATCTGACTGGACTGGAACTAATTTGTTGTTTTGATATGAATGTTGACTTGATCGATGCACTAAACCGAACACTTTGCTTTTTAAAAGAACTGTTTCACTTTTTATACCAATGTGACATATTTACTTGCACTTTACGTTGTTGACTCTGTGACACTACTTGGATTACTTAAATTACTTACAGGTAAGTTTACATTCTTTAAAACATTATATGAGAAATTTTTTCCTCCTTTGATTTGGAACCTTACACACTATACATAACTTCCAGGAACATGGAACAGGATGATTTTTCTTTTAACTTAATTATTTTCCATTTCACAAAAACTTTAATTCCCAACTTTAATATCTAGCAAGCCATGCTTCAAATTTTGAGGTTAGGAGTTTTTAACAAAAGAAAGTAATACACCCTCCGGAGCACCATCAAAAACTGTTTCTCCGCTCGAAATCGTCCAATTATATGGCTTGATTTCTAATTTTCTTGTCAAAATTCAACTTTTAGCCTACTATGTTTTTTATTAAATTTTTATCAATTTTGGATTTTCTATGTTCCTGTAGCTATTAATAAACATTATGAAAAACTGTTTTGATATTCATTTATAATAAAATTTTCCCAATCTTTTAACATACAATACTCTGGGTTTTAACAAAATTTTCTAGCCACCTAACCTAACCTAATTTACAACCATAAATATAGAAATAATGTTTAATATTCAACTCAGAACCTATCTATTTTAACAAATAACACCATTTCAAACCCTAACTTAATTATCCTAATACATTTTAGCCTATACTAATACAATTTTATTCTAATATGACATGTTTTATTCGCAGATCATGTACCTTCACCAACATTGATGTCTAGCCAATTAAATACACATTCTGCTGCCCTAAATTCATTTGTAAAATGTCTATGGGATATTGTCCTTCCACCAGGCTGTTAAAAGTCTTAAGTTTACACAAAATTACAGAAGCTGTGAGTGGTTTTACATCTCATCGTTACCTGAACATTTACATTCCACCTAATTTGATGGCTGGACACTATTTAACTGTTCCAATCTATGTGATAACCCATGACTAGGTAAGTCTTTCACCTTTTCTTACTATACAACACATTTTTGTTGCAAAACGAGACATTAATTTATAATACGTAGCACTGTTTAATGTTCTTGCCATTACTACCTAATAATCTCAATGTTCTCTGTATAACTTATACTTTTAGACCTAATTTAACAAAATGTTTATACTTTATATACTTTTCAGATTAATGACTGAAGAATTTCACCTCAGCAAGCATTTCCAGGCCTGTCTGCGGTTCATAAACACCACTTTTGCAGTTCCTTATCTACCGTACTCTGACTAATAGATTGTACACAACACAATACTTATACTTTGGTAAGTCTATTACAATTTAAAGCTATACAGTTTATTTTCACCATGAAACGATGTGTGTTTCATATTAACGTCTCACTTTTAATTAAATTTTACCTATTTTACATAACCACTGTCCATATCCTATCTCCCATAGCCTAAACTTTACCTATTTTACATACTAGTTCTAATAATTGATAATTTTTCAGCTTTCTGACTGTCTTTGGTGCTTTTATAACTACAAATCCTCACTCAACATTGGATCGACACTGTCTATTTGGGTTCAACAGAGTTGCTGACTGAAATCTACACTACGACACCAGTTTTATCCATCGTCCATGTCAATTAACAAATTTTTATCATATAAACATTTATGTTAACCTATTCTAACCTTATATTGAAATTTTATGTTTGCTTTTATCACAATACTGCCCATATTCATTCATCTGCCCGCAAAATTTAAGAAAATCATATTTTACTGTTTTCAAAATCATTTATCACTCATATAATGCACAATAATATCTTCCAATCTATAAATTGTCTCTGCATGTGGCTTATTAACTCTGTTTCTTTCCAAAATTCATTTTATAAAAGTATATTTTTACTTATAAATAATTCCAACTGTTATTTTATTATAAGTCACCCCATTTATGTTATTATATTTTATTTTTACTAAATTATATACCTAGATAAGTCGATATTGTAACAATATATATATATATATATATATATATATATATATATATATATATATATATATATATATATATATATATATATATATATATATATATATATATATATATATATATATATATATATATATATATATATATATATATATATATATATATATATATATATATATATATATATATATATATATATATATATATATATATAGCTTTATTCAATTTTTAATCGATTAATTTTTTTATAATTACCTATCACCGCTGAATATATTTAATCTACGAAATTATTCTTTGCCTCTCCATTTGTAAACATACTTGTATACCAAACTGTGATTATATTTTATACATATCAAGTATTTTATATTTTCTATCAGTCTCATGCTTGACTTGAGCTTTGAAATTATTTTTTGTGAAAGACATTATTACTGTCAAAAAGTCTTGTTAGTTTTTAGAAGTGATTCCCATCACTGATTTCTCGATTTTTAGGTTCTTTTATTTGCATCTAGTGACAGTATCATACATTTACATTATTTTTTAAATAACGTGCCTAAATCCTACAGACACTTCGACTAGCGTTAATTTTGTTATTTATTACCTATACTTATAATTAATTGCTCTCATTGGCAGAGCTTGTGAAGTTTTTGCGAAAAATTATGTTCGTATTAACAAATTCTTGGAAACTTATATTAAATAATTTATCTAGAATGACCTCTACATGCATAATAAGAATAAGATATTTACATTATTTCTGAATAATGTATCTTACCTATCTAAATCCTGCAGACACAACTGTCATTTTTAATCTTATTATTTATCACGTATACATTCCTATAATTACCTTTTCAATATCCTAAGTTGCGCATGCAATATTTAAATTAAAAATATATGATAAAATTTTAAATTTGTGCAATTCTACTTTCCCTATAATATTCTTTATATCCTTTGATTACTAGCGTTATTGCGAAATATTGTTTAATTATTATATAAAATTCACGTGTAGCTTTCCTGTCTGCTACATTTTTTCTAGGACACCTCAATGCGAATAAATTTTTTCCGTTTAAAAGAATATTATATCATATAACACTTCCACAAATATTGTCCTTGTGGAAAATATCGATTATATGTAGCTCCAGCAGCTCAGGAGAGCGGATCGTGGCTTCGTAGGTGGAAATCTGATATTTAGAGTTAGGTTGTCACTAACAATTTACTAGGTGCGCCAGATATTTTTATATAGAAAACTAGCGGACCCGACAGGCGTTGTTCTGCCGGATGTAATGTAAAACATTCCAAGATCAAAAACAATTAAATAATTAATTAAATAAACATTTTCCAGTGGACTGAATTGTGGATCTAAACCATTCTCGAATCCATTGGAACACACACAAAAAATTTCATCAAAATCGGTCCAGCCGTTTAGGAGGAGTTCAGTCACATACACACGGACAGAAGAATTATATATATAAAGATATCAAATGTTAACTCAAGAGAAAAAGGTATATTAAAGAGTAAATAGCTGGGGAAAAATTAATATTCTTATATAAACTGTACAGGAGCCAAAGAATTAAACAAACACTTAAAATTCAACAACTGTAATTATTCAAACTAGAATTTACAAGTTAAAATGATATTTTACAAAAAGAAAAAATGTAATCTGCACAAATATTTTGCAAAGCTTAACAATATTGAAAATGGAAAAAAAATGAACTAAATAGAGCACTGGTTTACAGATATGTCTTCTAACCACGATGATTAAAAACAACAAGGGCTTACGTGGTTGAAGGGAGCTAGAGTTGGGCGATATCCATTCAATGGGATCCTGGCAAGATGTACCTTCGAGTACTCGAGGAGATGTTCTGCCTCTAGGATGGAGGTCTTGTTGAGGGTTCTTAGACCCAACGATGTTACACTCCTAATCCTGATTTATTTCCAGGAACCACCAGGTAGATATACCTGGTGGTCCCAACAATATTTCCAGAGACCACCAGGTATATCTAGTCCCAACAAACTGCAGCGTATCCCTTGATCTTCACCACAGATGATTGGTCCAGTGTATTTACATAAAAAAGGGGAAAAGTGTGAGACCAGTGTCGGGAATTTACAAACTCAATTAACAAATGAAATAATCTACAATTTTAAGATCTTTGTAAAATGTGACAAAAAGTTCCGAGTCAAAAATATAATAACTGTTAATGATATACTACAATAGTGAAGCTATTGCAAAGCGAGGAAAAAATTAAAGGTTTCTAAAAATTAACCAACAAAAAACAAATTGTTATTAAAAATTAATATTGAAACTGATTTTCCAAAATTGTCGTATAATTTACTAAAAAAGAATCTAGCACTGCTAGATAAAAAAATGAAGTATGTAACTATTAAAAAAATAAACAAGAGAAAAATTGTATGACTAATATAGAAATTGAACTTTATGAAAACTAGTTGTAATTGGTAATCAAGGTAACTAAGCTGTAAGCTGAGTGCTAGACAACTTAAAAGCTGGAAAACTTCAGCTTTCGATAATTAGTGATTATCAGGGTGGTTTCGTGATTAAATGAATTCTCCAGACGAGACAAAAATGAACTAAACTTAGTAAGCAAAAGCAGAACCTTGCAACTAACCAGGTTGCATACAGAAAAGCAAAAACTTTAATAATTTGCCCAAGGTAAAAAACTACTTTAAACTGATCTTTCTACTAGGAAGACCCAGTAGTACGAGTATGTAGCTCTAATGCTCAATAAAAGTTTATTGCAGCAAGATACAATTATTACAACTAATAATCAAGATACAATTATTACAACTAATAATCAGTGCAAAACATAAAACCAAACTTGTTTCTTAATCGAAACAACTGGTATTCGTGATACCAGTCTTCGTTCCAAGGTATACCAGCTGATGGAGTGAATCCACTGTGTACCCAGATAAGTGAATTGTATCAAATTACACAAAAGAAAAAAGCAAGTTCACTTACCTGGTACAAATCACAGCAGATCCAGTCCTCTGGTTTAGAATCGTTTAAATTTGGCAGGGCCACGTGCAACACGTCCAACAGATTCTACTCCAGTAATTGCCTAGTAAATCCTTAAAACTTTCTGTACTCTTGTCCTTGCACAAGAAAAAACTTCTAAAAAACATACAACGTACAGCAGTAAACAGTTCGGTACAAATTTTGAGTTGAGAGGTAACTTCTATTACCACATGTTAAATATTAACCAAAACCTGTCAATTACACAATTGCAGGGAATACGAAAAAATTAATAAAGCTATTATTGCTTTATTCTGATATATTAATCAGAGTTAGAACACTAAAAACTTAAATAATCAAGGATTTCCATCATGTGGAGTCGTTTCAAAACTGTAATTGACTTAATTGATTAATATCCATGCAAATTCTGCCGAAATATATATACATCAGCTACTACAACCTTAACAAAAGATCAAATCTAATCAAAAATAGGCAAATTAGCATAAGATTACAAAGAAAAACTAAGATAACAGTTTTGCTATTACTTACTCGTTGAATACCATTCTACGCGCTGAGGGTAGGTTTACAATGGAGTAAAAGAGTGTACACTCAGTTCACTCGAGATTCACGGGATCATTAGAAATATTTAAAAAAGGCAATTAATAACAAAAAAATGAGATAATTACAAATAGATAGCATTTTTGATGGGAGCAGTATTAGAAAACTAAACAATGTAACGCAAATTTTATTTGCCAATGCGAAAAGGGAGTTTTTAAAAACAATAAAATTTATTAACACAAATACAAAGTTTACAAAATATATATAAACTACGACTAACAGTATTATGATTACTGAAATCAGAGACCGAATGCCCGAATACCCCGCTTGAGGCGTTCGCAGCTGTTCTATAGGGTTGGTTGCATACGTGGGGCCGTTATCAGTTCAGGAGGTCTTATCGGTGCAGGAGACTTGTTGTGTGTACATAACTCCTCCCATCTTACCTGGAAAACAGGAGGGATGACTGTTTTTCTTTGTCCTCTTCCTTCTTTTCCAATTCTGATTTTGAAATTATTATGTTGGTAAGGGGTCCTTTTTTCTCATACTTCTGAGTTGAAAAAATATAATAGTGCAAGTGCAATTAGGACAATAATAATTATAAGAATGGTCCATATGGCTGTATTGTTTGCCGGACTGTTCGAGATGTCTTCCAGTTTATGGATTTGCATCTTGTCCATTTCTTGTTTGAATCTAGTTATTTCGTTTAACTTGATATCTTTTAATAATATGGGTTTGAGGGTCTGTCTTGTGATTAAGCTCGGCTAAGGCAAATTGGCTTTGGGAATTCTTAGTCTGAAAATTCCTGAATGTTTTACCATTTGCGCTGATTGAGCAATTTTGTGGTATTGTAATTAAGTAGGGCTTGGATATTCCCACAATGCCGTTATTCTTGCAGCGTTTTAAAATAGTCATCTTATTGGTTGGTATGACAATTAGATGCGCTTTGTTAATTGTTTCTATGATTGGCTCATCCAGGTATGTAGTAGTGAGAGAGCACATTTGTTTGCCTCCGTTTAATATTTGTGATACACAATCGGCTTCCACTGGCGATTGATCGGTATGAAATATACACATATTTTCTATTTTGATACATTCCGTGTCCTCGTAGATAAAACGAGTTTAGTTTTTTAGGAGATAGGATTTCTTTGGAATTAGTGTAAGATTTTTGTTGGGTATAGGATATAAATGGAATAAATCGTATGTAGTGGGATTAATTAAAGGAAAATGTATGGAAAATATTATTTTATCGTCTTGATAGAATATTTGAGCAGTTGGTAATTCGTAAAATGATTGAATATTCTTAAAGTTTGGTAATTTAGTCTGATCATAGAGTTTGGTAATTTCTTTGACAAATGTTTTCATTGTTTTGACTGGTATTATGCTTGTGTGCAGAGTGTGTAACCTGGCAAATAGTATTGAGTTTTCAATATTATCTAATAATTATATTAAGTCTCTACATGTTAATATTATCAGATCGATAATATTTTGAAATGACATGAAGCCATGATACCATTTCTAAGCGGTTTTTATTATATTTTCATTCTCAGCTAATGTGGTCAAGGTGTTGTTATATTTTTGTGTAAGCAGTTTAGTTCATGTTAATTGTTTTGTCATATTGTGGTTCAGTAGTTTCTGGTTTTTGTCTAGTTCATTATGGCATTATTATAGTATTCACCGTCTGATGCATCCAAAGTGCCGAAAAGTCATTTATGGGATTTGCCAATTATGTTAATGAGTCCTCTTTTTATTCTGTAGTTAGGTTTGATATTGATTAATTTGTTATTTATTTCAGTCATTAAATATTTAGCATGGTTGAAAAGGTTTCGAGCTATGTGAGTTTGACTAAATGTTGTAACAGATTCAATAAAAATAGGGAAGGTTATTAATATGATCGTTAAGATTGGAAGCTAGATTTTCTAGCTGACTAGTATTAATAAAATGAATGAATGTATGTTGAGTATTTGTTATATAGGCTTTACCTAAAGAGTACGGTAGTATAGGATTAAGTATTTTCTCTAGTCTTATTTCTTGTCCGATAGTTGCTGGGACCAGGAATGCTATCGTTATTATCTGCAGCAGCATCTGCAACAATAGTTTTTGATATTATACGTCGTTGAAGTTTTATTTTTGATTTATGGTAGGCTCCCTTTTTGCGTTAGGACTTTTGTTTCTGTAAGGTTAATTACAATTTCTGAAAAACTATTTCTAAAAAATAGTGCGAAGTCTTTTTTTGGCTCAAAGTAGCTTTTTACCGTGTTTATTAAGTGTTCGTCCATGTTTACCTTGGCGATTGTGATATACAATCTGTTTTTGGGGTTTCTATCTTTATAAAGTTCAATTTTCTTAACGAAAGGTATTGTGGCGTCTTGTCTTAAGAAAATTATTACTTGGTTACTGTATTGGTTAAGAGGTTGTACTGATACTGGACATGTTAGAATAGGGTTTTCATAAGACGAATGTAGAGTGTCATTTTTGGATATTTCTTTATTAGGTGGCTGGCTGAGATCTAAATTAAGAGCGATGTCTTGCAAAATTTTGATAGCAGGCAATATATCTGGTGTTTCAGTACGTGTAGAAATTTCGTTATTGAATTGATTGTCGTTTGGAATAGAGTCCACGAAATCATCGATAACTTTGTTTTTTCTGTTTCATCTAAATTTGCAAGAACAGATTCGTTTTCGATAGCGTTGATTTCTATACGCGATATATATATCCGTATTCATTAACTTTGAGGCGCCATCTTACAAGCCGTGAATTTGGTTCTTTCAGGGTTAAATAACCACTGGAGTGGTTTATGGTCGGTTATTATTTTAAACCTACGTCCAAATAGGTAGGGTCTGAAGTACTTTGTAAAATTAACTATGGCTAGCAGTGCTTTTTCGATGGTAGAGTAATTTTGCTCCGCAGGATTTAGTGTGCGCGAGGCGTAAGCGATTGGTAAGTCCTTGTCAATTGGGCCTTGTGATAAAACGGCACCTATAGCTATATTTGACGCGTCTGTGGTCAGATTAAACGGTTTCTCGAAGTCTGAATATTGCAATATTGGACTATTATTTAAAATTGATTTACATTTTTCAAAGGTTTTAATAAACTCCGATGAATGTATTATCTTTTCACCTTTCTTTAAACACTGAGTCAAAGGCTTCGTCAAATGTGCAAAGTTTTTTATGAAGCGTCTGTAGAATCCTAAAAGTCCGAGAACAGATTTGATTTCTTTTGCCGTGCGTGGTATAGGAAAATTTTTTATAGCCTTGATTTTGTTTGAATTAGGTTTTATACCTTCGGACGTTATTACGTGTCCGAAAAAATTCGACATATTTTCTTAAGAACTCCGATTTGTCTAACTGAATCTTAAGGTGCGCTTCTCGTAATTTAGAGAACACTATTTTTAAATTTGCTGTGTTCCTGAAGGGATGTGCTAAAAATGATAATGTCGTCCATGTATACTAAACAGATTTTAATCCGAACGACATACGAATGTATTCGTAGTGCCCATTCTCGACATTGAATGCTGTTTTTTTAATTGAATTTGGGTCCATCTTTATTTGGTGAAAGCCGGACGCGAGGTCTAAAGTTGTGAAATAATTACATTTGTCCAATTTATCGAGAATATCGTTTATATTTGGTTATGAATACCGGTCATCTATAGTTTTCTCGTTTATTTTACGATAATCTACCACTATACGCCATTTACGTTTACCCCTAGCATCAAGTTTCTTTGGCACAACCCATATGGGACTAGACCATGGCGAATTTGATGGTCCAATGATACCGTCTTTAAGCATTTTTGTAATTTGTCGTTCAACTTCAGGTTTATGAACGTGTGGAAATTTATATGATTTGGTGTGAACAGGTATTTCGTCGTGAGTTTTTATATCATGCTTGACTTCATTTGTAAAAGTTAATTTTGAGTTGTCGTTATGAAAAATATCTTTAAATTCGCGACATAATTTTGTTATAGCTAGTCGTTCTTCTGTATTCATATGATCTGTACGAATTAGTTGTGTTATTTCAATATTAGAATTATTTTGTTGATTAAAGTCACAAACATCTATATTAAATATTTCATAATTATTTTCTATCGAAATAAACGTAAATGGTTCTGATAATGAAACAGATATGGTTATATATTTCGAAATAAGCGCGATAGTTGTGGGCTTGTGATAAGGTTTCCGGCACAAACAAGCTGTTTATCGTTCCTTCTGGTGTGATAATATCACCGTGGGATATGTTTACTGGGAAGTCTTTGTAAAGCGTTTCGTGTGCTGGAATTTCGAAATTAAAAGTGTTATCGAAAAGTCGACGATAAAAGAAAGGAATTTCAATATTATTATTTACCAAAAGCTAGTTTTGAAAATCAATTGAAAGATTCATGGCAATAAGATCTTTCAGGCCTAAAATACCGTCAAAATATTCGTGAAAATCAAATAAGAGAAATTCGATTTGGTGATTACTCTGAAAATCCTGAAAACAAGGTATTGTTGCTCTGTAGCGTATTTCTTTTTCGCCTAGTGAAGTTTTTAAATTAGATGGATTATGTACAATATATTCTGGGTAATGAGTTTCAATTATTGAGGGTTTCATAATAGAAGTGTAACAACCTGTGTCTATTAATAATTTTAAGGATGGATTAGTTATTTGTACATATCGTAACGCGTTGACTGTTAGTTGCTGAATTTAATTTAACTACGTCTGATCGGTTATCGTTGCATCTGGTTGAAAATTTACGTCATAAACAGATTCAGTTTCATTTGTTGAATGTTCGCTGTATTCGGGGTAATACATATTTTCGCTGTAATCGTCAGTTTCACAGTTTTGATAACAGTTTTCTAAATTATTTTCGTCATATGTCTGATAGTCAATATTGTTAAGTTCTTTTGATTGCCATTGTCTGACTTGGTTATAATTCGGATTAAAATTTTTAAATTGATTAAAATTTTGAGAAAATTGCCTCGAAGGAATTCTAGATTGAACAGACATTGGTTCTGGTTCATTTAAGGGTTTATTTTGATTAGGCTTGAACACGTTTTGTGGCGGTCCGAATGTCTGTCGATTCGTTGGGAATTTTTGTTGTATTTGCCTTGGCTGAATATTTATTGGCTGACTAGGAAATTGTGGTCTAGTTGAAAATTGTCTATTAAATTGAGGAGGTACATTAAATTAATTGTTTATCCTAGATTGATGTTGCGACATTTGAGAAAATTGCGGATTGTTATTCTATCTTTGTGCGTTATGATATGAATTTTTTTGTTGCGGTAGCAGTTAAGTTACTAGTTCGTTTGAAATTTTCATCTTCTATGAAATAAGACAATGTGGTTTCTAGTGAATCAGGTTTTTGTAGATTCATTTTATCTGATACTCTTTCACTTAAATTTCGCAACAAGGTTTTAAGTGCTAGTGAATCGTACTGTCTTAAATAAATTATCTTAGTTTTACGTGACATTTCATTAAGTTCCAATGAGTTTACTTTAAATGCTAATTTGCTACGTGCAATTTGAATTTTCTGAGCAAATTCGATTGTATCTTCATTTTTAAACGGTGTTAAAGTTAATAATTTTTGTTCCAGACAATCGAGATTGCTACGATCTCCAAAGCTAGATCTTAATCCTTCTTTAATAAGATCACATGTTTTTAATTCGAGTCGAGAACCTATTAATAATTGTGCTCTATCTGATAATTTGCCTATTATTACTCGTAAAAGGTAGTTATGTAGCAGCTGATCTGCTGAAGTATATGTATTGACAAATTGGTCACAAGCATTTATGAAAATTTCTAAAATGTTTTCGTCACCATTGAAATTTGGAATAGTGTCTGCATAAGCTTTTAACATTTGGAAATTTACTTGTGTTATTTCCATGTGCCATTTCAAAACTTTCAAATTCTGATTCTTTGGTTTCACAAATAATTTCTAAATTAATTTTCTCTAAAATATTTGCCAGATTGTCTATCTCTGACATATAATAATACATATATATAAATACATTATATATACACACACATATATATTAAAATAATTTTTCTATTACTAAAATTTGTTCTCTATGAACGGACTTAATACTATTTTAACTGCAATATTTATTTTGATTCCGATAATCTCAATTAATATTATTTTGTTCTCGATGAACAGTCTTAAAATTATTTTAACTGTAATAATTATTTTGATTTCGATAATCTCAATTAATATTATTTTGTTCTCGATGAACAGACTTAAAATTATTCTATTTTAGTATTTTTTTCGATAATCAGAAATTACTTAATGTTATTTTGTTCCCTATGAACAGGCTTAATAATATATAATCAGACTTAACCTAAGCTCAAATAATCTATACGATATAGAAGTTTGAGGAAAAGAAGGGAAAGAAAAACTCAACTTACTGCGATAGTCCTGTTGGATTTCCTTCTCTCCGGCACCTGGTCTTGGTGCTTTCTTTTCTGTATTGGATTTTCTGGATAGATTACTAAGTTCACCTATGGGAGATTTCTCAAGAAGCTACTGCAATTCACTCCTTTGGTATGTCTTCTAAGTGTCTTCTTTACTGGATGGACTTGGAAGAGTTGCACTTAATTTTAAAGTGAACGGTAGCACGTAAATTCGAAAAAAATCCCTAAATTTTAAAAAATACGTTGATATTATTAGGTCGCGGTGAATAGCAAATCAACTGGATTAATCCTACCGACTGCGCCAATTTTATTTGCCAATGCGAAAAGGTAGTTTTTAAAAACAATAAAATTTATTAACACAAATGCAAAGTTTACAAAATATATACACTAGTCACAAAAATTAAGGGATATTAAAAAAGTTCCAAATTTTAGGGTGCTTTTCAACAAGAGATAACTCGGCGAAAAAAGGTAGTACAGAAAATAAAAAAAAAGGAAATTGTAGCTTTAAGTGTCTAGTTTTCAGACCTGGACTGCAAAATTTTTTTGCGTGGGCGGTTTTCACATAATTATCCGAAAATCAACAAAAAAAAATTTTTCCAAATTTTTTCTCGCCTTTAAAATGGTCTGTGGACTTCAAAAAATTTTTTTTCATCATGCGACCATAAAGCTCTTCTAGACAATTTAATTAGTTTTAATTTGATCTCTAAAAGAGCTCCGTACGATGATTTGCCGCGGAGTTATCGTTGATCAAATCAAAAAAGTCCATTTCAACTTTGACAATCGATTACTCGGGAACTAATGATCGTACAGAAAATGGAGGTAGGGTTTTAGAAACTGTAAAATATTCTCTATAAGACACAATTAGTGGTGATTGATAAAAAAATTTTTTTGAAGCGATGATGTTGGCTGAAGAAAAGTTGAAAATTTGCGAATTTAAGGATATTTGGACAATTTGGTATAACTTTGGATATAGTGAATTAACGAAGGATATCGCCGGTAACTTTTTAACCTCAAAGTGTCCCTAAAATACCCTCAAAGTTGCAAAGCGCTGCAATTTTTTTTTCTTGGTGCCCCGAAGGTTTAAATTGATCGTTTCGGCCAAAAATCATCTTAGCAAGCAATTTTTTGATTTTTATGCATATTTGCGACTTCAATATGGTTTTTTGGCAAAAATCCTTATTTTTTGCTCAAAAACATGACTCGTTCGAAAAAAAAAATTTTTTTTTCTGAAAATTTTTTTTTCGAAATTTTTTTTGTTGCCACATGTTCACAATGCTTCATTATTGTCAAAAAAAAATTTCCTTAATTTCTTTTGATGGCTGTAACAGGCTTAGTTTTAAATGTCATTTTTAAAATTAATTAAAATAAAATCGATATACCCCCTAACGAATTGCCGTTTTACCTTACATACAACACAGATTTTCCTGTACTTTCCGAGGTCCGAATTTTTAGATAAACCTTTTGAACAGCGACAGTTTTATTTTTTTTTTTTGATTATTCAATTGATATGCCACGGCGACACTTATCTGCCACAGATGTGGCTCGGATTGTTACTCTTCTTCAAGAGAGTCACAGTCAGGTAGACGTTGCAGCTACAATGGGAGTGAGCCAGTCGGTTATCAGTCGTGCCTACGCGCGATTTAACGTGACTCAAAGCTATGATCGTCGTCCGGGTTAAGGTCGACAACGGGTCACTACCGAACGCGATGACCGATCCATCATTCGCGAAGCTCGTCAATATCCTACTGCCCATGCGGGTACGATCGCTCGTCAATTTCGCAATCGTCGACAACGTCCTCTCCAGCAACACATCTCGGCTTCAACGATTCGGAATCGTTTTCGAGAGCAAGAGTTACATGCTCGATGCCCAAATCATGTACCAATGCTTACTCCTAGACATCGTCGTACCCGATTAAGCTACGCGCGTGATCATCACCATTGGGGTCGTAGACAGTGGGCCAGTGTGTTATTCACTGACGAGTCCCGAGTTTGTTTACATGGCAACGACCGACGATCTCTCGTTTGGCGTCGTCGTGGGGAACGAAATGACGATCGTTTTATGCGGCCAGTCGTAGCGTTCAATGGTGGGTCAGTCATGGTATGGGCAGGCATATCCATCAACACCAAAACACCATTGGTTATCGTTCCCGGAACGTTGATTGCCGAAAGGTACGTCAACGAAATTTTGCTACCATATGTCCTGCCTATGCGTAGACGAATGGGAAGACGTTTCATTTTTATGCAGGATAATGCTCGTCCTCATACTGCTGTGCTTACGCGGAATTTCCTCACCGCCAACAATATAACAACGCTCAATCATCCACCTATGAGTCCTGATTTGAACCCAATTGAGCACGTTTAGGACTTGCTTAAGCGGCGATTGCGGCGAGACTTTCCGCAACCGCATGACTTGCGACAGTTGACCGATGCATTGTTACAATGTTGGCGAGGAATTTCGCAGCATGACATTCGTCGATGTATTAACATGCGAGAACGCTTAGAAGCGGTAATTCAGAACAGAGGTGGCAATACTCGCTATTAAACTCTGGCCCGAAAGTTTGGAGGCCCTTAAACATCTATCACATACACACACACACACACAGCGCGCGCGCGCACACACATCCACGTACACACACACAGCGCGCGCACACACACACCGGTACACAACACACGAACGCGCGTGTGTAAGAAGCGTAATTCCGACCGCGCAACCTCCACGTGGTACGCTTTGGGTAATGCTAATGCCGGCGGTGAAAACAGCGAGAAAAAGTCAAATTCGATTTTGTGACAATAATGAAGCATTGTGAACATGTGGCAACAAAAAAATTTCAAAAAAAAAAAAAATTGGAAAAAGAAAAATTTCGAAAAAAAAATTCATGAGTCATGTTTTTGAGCAAAAAAATAAGGATTTTTGCCAAAAAACCATATTGAAGTCGAAAATATGCATAAAAATCAAAAAATTGCTTGCTAAGATGATTTTTGGCCGAAACGATCAATTTAAACCTTCGGGGCACCAAGAAAAAAAATCGCAGCGCTTTGCAACTTTGAGGGTATTTTAGGGACACTTTGAGGTTAAAAAGTTACCGGCCATATCCTTCGTTAATTCACTATATCCAAAGTTATACTAAATTGTCCAAATATCCTTAAATTCGCAAATTTTCAACTTTTTTTCAGCCAACATCATCGCTTCAAAAAAATTTTTTTTATCAATCACCACTAATTGTGTCTTATAGAGAATATTTTGCAGTTTCCAAAACCCTACCTCCATTTTCTGTACGATCATTAGTTCCCGAGTAATCGATTGTCAAAGTTGAAATGGACTTTTTTGCTTTGATCAACGATAACTCCGCGGCAAATCATCGTACGGAGCTCTTTCAGAGATCAAATTAAAGCTAATTAAATTGTCTAGAAGAGCTTTATGGTCGCATGATGAAAAAAAATTTTTGAAGTCCACAGACCATTTTAGAGGCGAGAAAAAAATTTGGAAAAATTTTTTTTTGTTGATTTTAGGATAATTATGTGAAAACCGCCCACGCAAAAAAATTTTACAGTCCAGGTCTGAAAACTAGATACTTAAAGCTACAATTTCCTTTTTTTTATTTTCTGTACTACCTTTTTTCGCCGAGTTATCTCTTGTTGAAAAGCACCCTAAAATTTGGAACTTTTTTTAATATCCCTTAATTTTTGTGACTAGTGTATAAACTACGACTAACAGTATTATGACCACTGAAATCAGAGACCGAATGCCCCGCTTGAGGCGTTCGCAGCTGTTTTATATGGTTGGTTGCATGCGTAGGGTCGTTATAAGTCCAGGAGGTTTTATCGATGCGGGAGACTTGTTGTGTGTACATAACTCGCAATTTGAACAAAATTCCGTTACAACCATTTTTTAATATTAAGTCCAATGGTTTTACATTATATTCCTCGTATCCTTTGATTATGCCGCTTATTTTGCGAAAAATGATTTCTTTGTTTATATATTGATGTAAATTAATACACATTTTATTTCCTGTTTCCGGTTATGCGGGAAGTGATAAATTTCTTTTTCTGCTTAAGTCATCCATGAATCATTTAGCAAAAAAGCTGCCTATATATATATATATATATATATATATATATATATATATATATATACGTATATAGTAAAAATGTAGAAATAAATCGGGTATTCCCGCATAAAGAAAAATTGCAAGGTGGAAAAATGCAAAATTGCAAATGGCAGAAAGATGCAAACCGTGGACACGTGTTTCTGACTAATTGGTCTTCATCAGCACGGTGTAGCTGAGTTAAAATGATGGACAAAACTCAGGAAAGACACTAAAGTGTGTCTATATATATATATATATATATATATATATATATATATATATATATATATATATATATATATATATATATATATATATATATATATATATCATACTCATTGAATTGAGATGTACTAAGTGTGTGTAGCTCTGCAGTTAAATGTGTGTTTTATAGTGGAAAACCTTGTTAATATACTTGAAATTTACATCAATGTAATGATGAAGAAATGTGGAATAATCATATATAATTAGTTTGTGTATCAAATGAACAGTTACAGCAAAATTATGCTTGTTTAAACAATATCTAAGCTGAGTTATCTATCACAAAGACTTTCTGTAGTGGCAAGTTAAAAAAACAGTGTGTTTTTACTATAAAACTGTCTAGCCAAGTTTAAAAAGTAAAATATAAATATACAGAGTGACAGTAAAAAAAACGAAGTATGTCTATAAACTTTGAAAGCATAACAAATGCAGATATTTACCGAAAGCTTATGTCCATAGAAGCCAAACAGGATAATCTTCAAGGAGCCATAGAAGAATTAAAAAGTAAACAAAACAAGACCGAACAAAATGTTGATGAGGTGAAAAAGGAAAATAAAGCCTTACAAAAAAAATACAAATTTTGGAGAAGAAAGGTAGGAAAAAATAATATTGTTGTTATATTTGGGATTGAACAATCTGATAACTTGTTAAACGATACTGTGGATTTATTAAAAACACACCTTGAAATAGATGTACAAAACAGAGATATCAATAATATATACTCTTTTGGTAGAGATGATATAAAAAACATTAAAGTTGAATTCACAAGCTCTTCTAAAAAACTAGAAGTTCTAAAAAACTGTTATAAACTGAAAGATTCCAATATATATATATATATATATATATATATATATATATATATATATATATATATATATATATATATATATTACCTCAGAACTAACCAAGGAGGAACGAAAAAATTAATAAATTACTACGAGTACATCAAAAAAACGCCAAGCAACAGGGTTTGCATGCTATCATTAAGAACAATAAATTATACATAAACGAGGAAGAACACACCTACGAGCAGTTACTGGAACTAAACGTAAATGAACCTCAGGCTGATATAGATGTGCCGACCCAGAATTTATCTTCTGGAGCAAGTAAGGAAGATCCAAGAAAAATCAACAAGAAATTAACTCACCAAGCCAAAACCTACAATACTAGGATAAACCAAAAAATAAAAAAGTATTTTTTTTTTCTCTCTCTCTTTTCTTCTCTATTATATAATCATTACTCCTGCATTGCTCTGTATATATGTGGGTAAAGAAATATGTTAAAATAAAAAATAAAATTATATTTCAGAAAACAAAAATAAAATTATACCTACTGATGTAAAAGTATATTTTGATTTAAATTTCGTGTACTAGTAAATATTCCTAAAATGGATCCTTTCATAAAAAATTACAAAAATACAAGTATTGATACAAAAAATAATAAACAACTTACAAGACTTTAAAAAAATGAAACTAAAGCTGCAGGAAAACCTAAAAATTTTTCATATAAACATAAGAAGTATTTCCAAGAATTTAGATGAGTTATCTATATTTCTGAAATAGTTTAGTTGTTCACTATTCACTGTTTGATATTATAATACTCTCTGAATGCTGGAAAATATATGATACAAGTATATACAATCTAGAGAATTATGATTTACTATATAGTGATGGCTCTATTAACCAAAATGATGGAGTTGTCGTATATATAAAATCTAGTTTCATCTATACACATTTAGTGGTTCAAGTAGGAAGTGTAAAAGCTATTAAGTTAAATATTTCCTTGCAAGATAAAAAAATTGTAATAACTTCTATCTATAAATCGCCAACTATATGTCAAAAAATATTTACAATGGAATTATTAAATTATTTAGAAAAAGTAGAAAAGTGCGATGCGCATATTATAGCTGGTGACATGAATATCAATATATTATCATCAAACGAAAATTCCCAGGAATATTTAAATGTATTAAGTTCGCAAGAATATACCTCCTATATAAATAAACCAACACGAGTACAAGATAACACACAAACATGTATTGACCATTTTCTTGCTAAATCTAACATAGACGAAAAAAAATTGTACCAATTATTTACGAAACAGACATTACTGATCATTACCCCATAATGCTATTTATAAGGTTAGACAAAAAAATCACACCAAATAGAAATAGTAACAAGCAATGTAAACAGTATACAAATTACTTTAAACTGAGAAGCGATCTAAAACAAGAAAACTGGGACGAATTATATAAAAGTAATAACATATATATAATGACCAATGTATTTCTCGAGAAGCTAAAAATAGTATCACCAATAATACTAAGCAAATCACCATAAAAAGCAAAGATAAGAAAAAAATCGGAATGGATAACGCCTGGTGTAATTAACTCGGTAAATAAAAAGCATGAAATGTACAAAAAAGCAAAAAAAAAGAACCGAACAATAAAATCTTACAAATTGAGTATAAAGCATATAGAAACAAGTTAACTCAGATAGTAAAACAGAGCAAAAAAACAATACTTTAATTCTTTGATAAATAAAAATAAAAACTCCTCACAAAATATATGGAACACAGTAAACAAAATAAAAAAGAAAGACGATGTGAAGACTGAAATCATTGAAATAAAAACGGAGAGTGGAACCATATCAGATAAATTAGAGATAACAAATAAATTTAATCTTCACTATAGTACACTCGGTGAAAAATATGCAAACAAAATTCTACCACCAACAGACTATCACGAAGACAGTGAAATACTGAAACATTCCATGTATCTGTTTCCAACGAACCCAACCGAAATAATAAAAATTATTAAACAATTGAAAGTTAAAAAAAGCACCAGGACATGATGGTATAAGAGCTGAAACTTTAAAAGAAGTTTCAAGAGAAATATCTAAACCTCTAGCCTTCCTTTTTAATAAATGTATAGAAATAACTTCCCAAAAGCTCTTAAAAGCAGGTAGCCTGACAGTCGGGAACGAGTAGTTCCAGTAAATCCGGCATTTCTCGTTCTCGACAACGGACTCAATATCTCCGGGGACGTAAGGCAGCACTGGTGTCTGGTCTACCCCGTACGAGTGCCTTAGGTGGTAGTATAGCACTCGTAAAGCCGCGTTATGTCGGTGGATGTAGGCCGAAATCGCATATATGGGACATGCAGAAAGTAAGTGCATGAGCGATTCCGGCGCCTGATGGCAGGTCCTGCAGTTGATATCAGGAACCTCTACACGCCACACGCGGCTACGGTAGACCAAGGTGTTGATAACACCATCTTGGCAGGCCATAATGAATCCCTCGGTCTCCGACTTAAGCCCTGCTGACCTTAGAAAGGCGAAGGTCAGCCTGGTCGATAAACCCAGTGTTTCGATGTTCTTATAGAAGACACCATGCTGGGGTTTATCGACGTGCTGCCGAAACAGATTTTCCTGTTCGGCAGCTCTAATTCGGGCTTTCAGACGATTTGGCTGAAGTTCGGTGACTGACTCAACATCAGCACCTCGCCGGCCTCCTCGCCTGATGTCAAATGCGAGACCGAGTTCATCTGCGGCTCTTTTGCTGCCTTGAACAATCCTGCTCCCACACCTACAGTTTCGTGATTTTTACGAACCGCAAGAGGGGATCTGAGCTACTGAGTATGTTACATGCCATACTCAGAACTACTCTGCCATGCGTACACTCCAGGCTCAAGAGTCCTCGGCCCCCCCCGTTGACGTGGGAGGTACACACGAGGAACGGACGATCTAGGATGAATACTTCTGTGAATATTCATCATCTTGCGGGTATCTCTGTCAAATTGACGCAGCTCATCTACCCTCCACTTTACTACTCCGAAGGAGTAGAGCAGAATCGGAACGGCAAGCATATTAGTTGCAGACACCTTGTTCTTCCCCGAAAGTTCGGAAGACCAAATCTTTCGGAGGCGGTGTCTGTACTTGCCGCGGAGAGAATCTTTTTATTTGTGATACATCCTGGATGTGCCTTTGTTGCACACCCAGATATGTATAGGTCTCTCCGGCATCCAGATGTCTTAGCATGCTTCCGTCTGCGAGCTGCACGTCTTCAGGAAATTCCCCGCATCGTCCTCTCTTGAGGTGGACGACTGCACATTTGTCCAACCCGAACTCCATACCAATTGCCCGCGTATATTCTTCGACCACCCTAAGAGCGTTTTGTAGTTCGCGCTCTCCGGAGGCATAAAGTTTAAGGTCATCCATATAAAATAGATGGGTGACAGACAACGGCAGCAGTGAGATGCAGAAGAGGAGAGGACTCAGGGAGTCACCCTGGAAAACTCCTCTCCTAAATGCCACCTGCCCTGTCGTGACCCGCTGTGCACCTGATGTTATGGTGAAGCGGGTCTTCCAGAGCGGTAGCAGCTGTTCTATGCATCTCACTAGTGGTGCTGGTACCGCAAGACATTCGAGCAAGTACAACAACAGCTCATGCGATGTTGTATCAAATGCCTTGCGGTAATCAATCCAGGCCATCGATAGATTCCGCTTGTATTGCACAGAATCCTGTGTAATACAGCGGTCTATCAGCAGGCTGTCCTTGCAACCTGCCATGCCCTTCTTGGCACCACGCTGTTCGTGTATCTGCTGGAAGACCGGATCAACAGACCTCAGCGTCCTTGCATACAAGATACGTGTAAATATCTTGTAGCAGGAGTTAAGGCAAGTGATCGGCCTATAATTCCTCGGGTCGGACAGATCCCCCTTTTTGGGGATAAGCACAGTACGTCCCTCGACGAACCAGTGCGGAATCTGCTGCCCCTCGTTCAACCATGAGTTGAAAAGTCGTACCAGACGGCGGTGAGTGGAAGGAAATTTCTTCCACCACCAGTTGTTAATGCCGTCTGGGCCCGGGGCAGCGAAGTTCTTGGTACCAACAAGTGCTTGTTGGACTTCCTCCGTACTGATTGCCGGGCACACTTCTTCTGGCTCTTCAAGATGTCTGTGACACAGAGCCTCGAAGTGTGCAATTGATGGAGTGTCGCTATTGAATGGACGCGTCGTCTCGTAGATTCCCTTCCAGACGGTTTCGACATCTTCTACAGTCGGCGAATTCTCAACAACACGCTGTGGCTCTTGAAAGAGGCGGGAAGGATTCGTACGGAACAAATTGTTTTGTTCCATACTCCTCACCCTCCTCTTCAATGTTTTCTTTATCGCCATGAGCGCTCGGATCCTATCTAGACAGTGCTGCTTGATGGTAAGCATCACTGTCAGATTTAGAGTATGGTGTTGACGTCTTAATCCGGCAGCTATGCGCCGGATCCTGGGAGTAAAAACTCTACTAGTCGTCTTATATTCCACCACACTCTGGATCCGAGAAGCGTGTTGTCTGGCCGACTGTATTTTGCCTTTGATTTTTTGTACACGCCGCTTGGCTTTCTCGACCCCATGATTGGTTGACCTCTCACGGGGGACGAGTTGCTTCGCGGCGTTGTACACGGCACAGTTGATTTGCCAGATGTCTACATCTTCCGGAATTTCCTCATCGATGATCGCGTCCATTCTAGCCAGGTCTTGTGGCTTTAGGTTAGCCCTGGTATTAAGGCTAACCCTCGTCCTTAAGTCTACATCGGTGAACTCTAAAGGATGTTCCCCATCAACTGGTAATTGCCGCGGTGGTACTGCGGCTGGCAGTTCTTCCAGCTGACGGGGTGCCCTTACGTAACCTGTCCTGAGCAGAAAGGATACTTGATCTCTCAGATGTTGTTGAGAGAAGGCGCGATGCTCTGGATGCATTTCGCACCAAAGTGCATACAATCGCGCCATGTATCCCCTTCGCTCAGGTTCGCTACTCTCCCGGCAGGTCAGCAAGTCATCCCGAAGTTCCCTCGTCCACTTAAAGCGTCCGTGTACAATGCCAATGTCGTCGTTGTTGAGACTGTCCGGTGAGGCCCCTCCCGCCTGTCTCTGACCCCCATCCGCTTGGGGTCGATCGTGAGGGGCCCTTCTTCTGAGATTATTATTATTATTATTATTATTATTATTATTATTATTATATATATATATATATATATATATATATATATATATATATATATATATGTGTATATATATATATATGTGTATATATATATATATATATATATATGTGTGTGTATATATATATATATATGTATGTGTGTGTATATATATATATATATATATATATATATATATATATATATATATATATATATATATATATATATATATATATTTAAAAAAACTGGTAGACGTAGTGGACGACTAGTTAAAAAAACAAACAGCTTATTTTTTATTAATGAGGATGCGGTCCAAATTTTGTTGGGTTAATAAAGAATACTCTTTTCTACTTTGCCAAGCTTTCGAAAATATTTTATTTTCTTTCTCAAGTCTACAAAAGAAGATAAAAAGGGTTCATAGTTACATGTAAAAAAATTATAAAAAAACATTTTTTTTACCTTATGCCAGTAAGTTGAGGTTATAAGTTAAAACTAACATCACGTTACACATTAAAATTTCACTATGCAATGTTGACATCTACTTTATGTTATTTAATACATTTTAATTGCTGCATAATGACCAAGTTAATCGAATAATCAGTATGGGGATTCAACCCCATAGTGGATGTGCTCCACTACTCTAGTACATGTCAACTGATAATTGGTTCAAATGCAAATTACTCTACACCACAAGTATTTCATACCAACTCACCAAACAATCCAACCAAAATATAACTAAAAACCGCGGGCATTTTCAAAATCCTACAATTTATGAGAAATTTGAATTTAATCAAATTTTTCCTTCAGACAGGTGTGCTTGAACTCGGTGGCGTCCAGTCACGTGGCTAGAAAACCTCCTATATTGTCACTAAGTTATCTAGTTCCTGAGAATACTCCCCCGAATAGAAACAACCCTCTATCTGATTTAGTTTGTGAATTTGAAATGTAAACTTGGCCAGTTTTTTTCCCCTTAGGATCGGTGCTACGGTCTTCGAATCGAACGTATTGTAAAGGACCACCCCCCATTGATTGTCACAGGATTAATTCCCAGCAATACGTTGAAACCAAGACTGAAGCAACGAACCGAAATGGAAAAAAACTGTCCGTAACTTTATTTATTTAACTAAAAGGTGAAGCCTTCGTTGTTGGAAATAAATCAAAAGGTGTATTCAACCCCCTATATTTGTCACTGGGTCTTTTTTTGCCCCTTGCTTACTCCCCTCAACGTGTCTTTCACCTTTTGTTTTCTTTCAAACACAGAAACACAATATATTACACTTCCTCTTCCCTCTGTGTCTAGTTAAAAGAATGTAAAATAGAATTTTCTTCCTCATTTTGTTGTTCGTTAGGTTAGTTTTCTCTGAGCTCGGTATCACGGCTCCTGACCAAACGTCCTGTTGGAATTACACCCCCCAATGATTGTCACAAGGTTAATTTCCAACATCACGTCGAGTGGTAAGGACAGCAACACCGGATTCAGCGAAACCTATCCATATTTTTTATTCAGTTTTTAATTGATAAATTGAGTTAAGACCAAGAAGAGAAATATACTATACTTTTTTCTGTGGAAACAGTTCCGAAAAAGTATCACAATTGCCTATAAGAGGCAAGGTTGGATTACAGTAGGAATTCCACCCTGAGTAGTGAATTGTCACTGATCCTCCACTAAGAGTAACACTCCACTGCACCACCCTAAGTTAACAAAAATTAAAAAAATGTTTTAAATTTATTAGTAAATTGTCAAAATTAAATGATTAACCATTTTTTTGTTCTCCCTCCCCTATTCGTTTCATCATTGTGGAACCCAAGTCTCCAGACAGGAGTACAGTCAAGGATGATCCCCCTATTTTATGTCACTGAGTTCATCCCAGACAACAAACCTACCAGGAGCAAACGTCCCACATTGATGGAACCTGATTTGAACCTATGGATTGTTTTTACCCTCTTTGTTTTGTCATCTTGGGACCCAAGTCCTCAAGTGGAAATACAATCAAGGATGACGTCGAAATTCATCCCTGACAACAGACCCACTAGGGACAAACATCCCAAGATGGCAAAACCTAATTTGAAAATGTGGTTTAACTGTTGATGTGAAGCAAATATGAATAAATACTACTTAAACTATCTATATCGGTTCTCCTATTCATTGGATTATTTTCCTTGTTAATTTCTACCATTTCAAGGAAAAGTCTTTTTTTCAAATTCGTTTCTACATTTAAGATTTTTGGTTGGTTAAAATTTATCTTATGTCCAGTAGCAATTGAGTGGTCTGCTAGTGCACACGAGAGTTTGCCGTTTCTACAATCACTTTTATGCAATGTAATACGTGATTGGAGCGACTGTGACGTTTGACCTATGTATTTCATTTCGCAGTTGTGACAAGGAATACTATATACAACATTCGATTTTTTCAGAGCATCATCTTTGTGCTTCACTTTAGTATAAATAGTGCTAAGTGGTTTTGCTGTTTTTTGGGCAATTTTTATTGATGGTTCATGTGTGAAAATATTGATAATTTTCGAAGTTAAATCTTTGATGTATGGTAAGGACCCATATCTCACTGTAATATGTTCGTCAATATTATTGTTACTATTATTGTTGTTACTACTTACATGTAGTGTGTTAAAAAGTAACTTCTTCAAAAGTTTTGGTGGGTACGAATTGTCTAACAGTAAATTGTACAAGATTTTCAAATTCTTTTCTACCAGGGAGGGGTGTGAAATTTTTTTTAATTCTATTTTTTAACGCCAGCACTAGGTTGATTTTCATTTTCTCATTGTGGTGAGATATGTAATTCATATATCTCCCAGAGCTGGATGGTTTTCTGTACCAATCGAGGATGACAGTGTTATCCTGTCTCCTTATAACATGTGTGTCCAGAAATGGAACTTTGTTGTCTGTTTCTTTTTCAACAGTAAATTGAATGTGTGGGTTGTAGTTGTTAAAAATTTCTAGCACCCTGTCAACACTATCCTCTGGTAAAGCACAAATTATGTCGTCTACGTATTTTTTTAAAAACTCAAACCGGAACGGGAGATCTCTTAGACATTCGTCTAACAGGTCGTCCATAACAAACTGAGCTATTATGGGCGACACTGTTGCGCCCATTGGTGTACCTAAAACTTGTTTGAAGAAGTCACCTTCAAACACACAGTAAGTCGTATCAAAAATAAAACTAACTATTTCTATAAATTTATCATATGTCATATGACAAAAAGTACTTATTGTGTTCCATCTTTTTTGAACACTAGTATAAATTAAGTCTATCGGAATATTAGTGAAAAGTGAAACAACATCAAAACTGACCAGCACGTAACCCACTGGTAATTGTTTTTCTTGAATAAATTCAGAAAATGCAAAGGAATCTTTTATATAGTATTCGTTATCTTTGTCGTACGAATTTGTTAAAATATCTGTTATAAATTTAGCAATTTTACTATTAGGAGCATCAATCGATGCGATAATCGGTCTTAGTGATAAAACAGGTTTGTGAATTTTAGGTAACCCATAAAATTTGGGAGGAACAGAGTTGTATATAGTCATAGACTTTGCCACGTTCTCATCAATTAAGTCGTTGTTCTTTAGGTTAGAAACTAATTTTTCGCCTTTTGTTGGTAAGTGGACGTAGGGTCCCTATTCAGTTTTTTATAATATGTAATATCTGACAAAATGTCAGTACTTTTTTCTAAGTAATCAGTTTTTTTCATAATTACAGTTACATTGCCTTTATCGGCTTTAGTTATTACTAATTCTGGGTGGTTTTTTAAAAACTGTTTACTTTTGTTGTATAAATAGTTTAAATAGGATTGTGTATCTTTGTGTTTGTGTACATAATTGGTTAAAATGTTGGTGACTTGTGCCTACGTAACGAAAAATTTTTCTTTTGCAATGTAAGAAACAACATCACACCCACACACATCACAACTCTACACAACCATTGGACACTATATTGGGCAATACAACAGGGAAAACTGGAAAAGAAGTACACTCCTTTAAAAATAGGTTAAAAAACAAAATTATTAATTTAGAAATTGACATAACACATAGGAATATCAATGCCTTAGAACAATCATTAAATAATCTCACGTTAGAACTTGAAAATATATTACCAAATAATATTTGGAATGAATTTAAGCATAGACAGAAAATAAATTATAACAAACAATTTCACACAGTCAAAACAAAAAATTGCAACAAGATAAAAAATTTAAAACAAAAAGCACAGAATGAAATTAGAACTAAGGACACTTGGTTAAAAAACCTTACTGACATTGATATTCCCAGTGATATAAAAACTTTTTTATCATTAGGACACAAATTCAGTGTACCCCCCTCGATTAAAGAGGTATCTGTTCCAAATTTACTGGCAGACATAGAATCATTAATTTCAGGTTTTCCTCATGCCAAAAAAGACATATTTCGTGCACAAGTCACCAACATTTTAACCAATTATGTACACAAACACAAAGATACACAATCCTATTTAAACTATTTATACAACAAAAGTAAACAGTTTTTAAAAAACCACCCAGAATTAGTAATAACTAAAGCTGATAAAGGCAATGTAACTGTAATTATGAAAAAAACTGATTACTTAGAAAAAAGTACTGACATTTTGTCAGATATTACATATTATAAAAAACTGAATAGGGACCCTACGTCCACTTACCAACAAAAGGCGAATAAATTAGTTTCTAACCTAAAGAACAACGACTTAATTGATGAGAACGTGGCAAAGTCTATGACTATATACAACTCTGTTCCTCCCAAATTTTATGGGTTACCTAAAATTCACAAACCTGTTTTATCACTAAGACCGATTATCTCATCGATTAATGCTCCTAATAGTAAAATTGCTAAATTTATAACAGATATTTTAACAAATTCGTACGACAAAGATAACGAATACTATATAAAAGATTCCTTTGCATTTTCTGAATTTATTCAAGAAAAACAATTACCAGTGGGTTACGTGCTGGTCAGTTTTGATGTTGTTTCACTTTTCACTAATATTCCGATAGACTTAATTTATACTAGTGTTCAAAAAAGATGGAACACAATAAGTACTTTTTGTCATATGACATATGATAAATTTATAGAAATAGTTAGTTTTATTTTTGATACGACTTACTGTGTGTTTGAAGGTGACTTCTTCAAACAAGTTTTAGGTACACCAATGGGCGCAACAGTGTCGCCCATAATAGCTCAGTTTGTTATGGACGACCTGTTAGACGAATGTCTAAGAGATCTCCCGTTCCGGTTTGAGTTTTTAAAAAAATACGTAGACGACATAATTTGTGCTTTACCAGAGGATAGTGTTGACAGGGTGCTAGAAATTTTTAACAACTACAACCCACACATTCAATTTACTGTTGAAAAAGAAACAGACAACAAAGTTCCATTTCTGGACACACATGTTATAAGGAGACAGGATAACACTGTCATCCTCGATTGGTACAGAAAACCATCCAGCTCTGGGAGATATATGAATTACATATCTCACCACAATGAGAAAATGAAAATCAACCTAGTGCTGGCGTTAAAAAATAGAATTAAAAAAATTTCACACCCCTCCCTGGTAGAAAAGAATTTGAAAATCTTGTACAATTTACTGTTAGACAATTCGTACCCACCAAAACTTTTGAAGAAGTTACTTTTTAACACACTACATGTAAGTAGTAACAACAATAATAGTAACAATAATATTGACGAACATATTACAGTGAGATATGGGTCCTTACCATACATCAAAGATTTAACTTCGAAAATTATCAATATTTTCACACATGAACCATCAATAAAAATTGCCCAAAAAACAGCAAAACCACTTAGCACTATTTATACTAAAGTGAAGCACAAAGATGATGCTCTGAAAAAATCGAATGTTGTATATAGTATTCCTTGTCACAACTGCGAAATGAAATACATAGGTCAAACGTCACAGTCGCTCCAATCACGTATTACATTGCATAAAAGTGATTGTAGAAACGGCAAACTCTCGTGTGCACTAGCAGACCACTCAATTGCTACTGGACATAAGATAAATTTTAACCAACCAAAAATCTTAAATGTAGAAACGAATTTGAAAAAAAAGACTTTTCCTAGAAATGGTAGAAATTAACAAGGAAAATAATCCAATGAATAGGAGAACCGATATAGATAGTTTAAGTAGTATTTATTCATATTTGCTTCACATCAACAGTTAAACCACATTTTCAAATTAGGTTTTGCCATCTTGGGATGTTTGTCCCTAGTGGGTCTGTTGTCAGGGATGAATTTCGACGTCATCCTTGATTGTATTTCCACTTGAGGACTTGGGTCCCAAGATGACAAAACAAAGAGGGTAAAAACAATCCATAGGTTCAAATCAGGTTCCATCAATGTGGGACGTTTGCTCCTGGTAGGTTTGTTGTCTGGGATGAACTCAGTGACATAAAATAGGGGGATCATCCTTGACTGTACTCCTGTCTGGAGACTTGGGTTCCACAATGATGAAACGAATAGGGGAGGGAGAACAAAAAAAATGGTTAATCATTTAATTTTGACAATTTACTAATAAATTTAAAACATTTTTTAATTTTTGTTAACTTAGGGTGGTGCAGTGGAGTGTTACTCTTAGTGGAGGATCAGTGACAATTCACTACTCAGGGTGGAATTCCTACTGTAATCCAACCTTGCCTCTTATAGGCAATTGTGATACTTCTTCGGAACTGTTTCCACAGAAAAAAGTATAGTATATTTCTCTTCTTGGTCTTAACTCAATTTATCAATTAAAAACTGAATAAAAAATATGGATAGGTTTCGCTGAATCCGGTGTTGCTGTCCTTACCACTCGACGTGATGTTGGAAATTAACCTTGTGACAATCATTGGGGGGTGTAATTCCAACAGGACGTTTGGTCAGGAGCCGTGATACCGAGCTCAGAGAAAACTAACCTAACGAACAACAAAATGAGGAAGAAAATTCTATTTTACATTCTTTTAACTAGACACAGAGGGAAGAGGAAGTGTAATATATTGTGTTTCTGTGTTTGAAAGAAAACAAAAGGTGAAAGACACGTTGAGGGGAGTAAGCAAGGGGCAAAAAAGACCCAGTGACAAATATAGGGGGTTGAATACACCTTTTGATTTATTTCCAACAACGAAGGCTTCACCTTTTAGTTAAATAAATAAAGTTACGGACAGTTTTTTTTCCATTTCGGTTCGTTGCTTCAGTCTTGGTTTCAACGTATTGCTGGGAATTAATCCTGTGACAATCAATGGGGGGTGGTCCTTTACAATACGTTCGATTCGAAGACCGTAGCACCGATCCTAAGGGGAAAAAAACTGGCCAAGTTTACATTTCAAATTCACAAACTAAATCAGATAGAGGGTTGTTTCTATTCGGGGGGAGTATTCTCAGGAACTAGATAACTTAGTGACAATATAGGAGGTTTTCTAGCCACGTGACTGGACGCCACCGAGTTCAAGCACACCTGTCTGAAGGAAAAATTTGATTAAATTCAAATTTCTCATAAATTGTAGGATTTTGAAAATGCCCGCGGTTTTTAGTTATATTTTGGTTGGATTGTTTGGTGAGTTGGTATGAAATACTTGTGGTGTAGAGTAATTTGCATTTGAACCAATTATCAGTTGACATGTACTAGAGTAGTGGAGCACATCCACTATGGGGTTGAATCCCCATACTGATTATTCGATTAACTTGGTCATTATGCAGCAATTAAAATGTATTAAATAACATAAAGTAGATGTCAACATTGCATAGTGAAATTTTAATGTGTAACGTGATGTTAGTTTTAACTTATAACCTCAACTTACTGGCATAAGGTAAAAAAATGTTTTTTTATAATTTTTTTACATGTAACTATGAACCCTTTTTATCTTCTTTTGTAGTCTTGAGAAAGAAAATAAAATATTTTCGAAAGCTTGGCAAAGTAGAAAAGAGTATTCTTTATTAACCCAACAAAATTTGGACCGCATCCTCATTAATAAAAAATAAGCTGTATATATATATATATATATATATATATATATATATATATATATATATATATATATATATATATATATATATATATATATATATATATATATATATATATATATATATATAAAATGTCACAATATTCATGGTTCATTAAAATTTAGTTGTTTAAAAGGGACAAATAAGAACAATATTTAAGAAATCAGCTAAATTGGCAATTACTTTGAGCATTAATATCATGAAATGTAATTTAGTAATAATACTGTGGTCAAATTTGAAAATTGTTGTTTGATATAACCATAAAAATACTTAAAACGTAAAGAAATAGCAAAATGTGTTGAGAGCCATGAGGCAAGAAATAAAAAATATTAAATGAACATAGTTATTAGAATTTAAGTTATATTGTTATAATATAGAAGTACATACCGTACAGATAATTAACAAAACATTGTAATTAAAATAAAAGTGAAAGTGATAAATTTGAGGAAGCATGCAATCATCATAAGTTATTTGAAGTCAGTTTGGAAACCCTGAAATACAAATTTTCAGCTAGTATAGTACAATTGATTTAGTCATCCAGGGTAACTAGGAAAAACAAATAAATTTGTGGAGAGGAACAAAAGTTTGAGTGGAAGGGGATTGCTTTTTTGTAAGGAGTAAAAAAAAAATGACTAGAGTAAGATCTGGTAAAAATACAAGTATAGTGAATAAAATAAAGCTTTTATAAATAAGGGGCATTATAAGAAGTTAAAGAAGAATAATTAAACAAACAGAAGATATTTGGAAAATTGGAAGAATATTGAAAATTATAATAATTGAATGCAGAATAGATAAAGAAACCAAAATACTTATTGTCCAGTACTAAAAGGTTAGTTTCCGGCTATTTAATTATTGTTTTTAGAAAACCTTTAGAAAATCTTTGGTTTGTGAAGAAATTAAATATTGGAAAAGTGAATGTCAAAGTTAATGTCAGATGGGAGAATTTAAATTTAAGAAAATAATAAGAAGTTTAGAGAATACGAGAAGAGGAAAATTTCAAGGGTAAACGAAGGAGACGGAGTTAATGTTGTTTGCGTACGAGTGTTAGAAATATAAGGAACTTGGTATGTGATAAACTCTATTTAAAATCAATGTCAGAACATTATTAAATTTAAGGAGTTAGTGTTAATTAGTATTATAAAAGTTTAAATTCATTTTATGATCATTTGGTGTGTGATAAACTCTATTTAAAACCAATGTCAGAACATTATTAAATTTAAGGTGTCAGTTTGTTAATTGTTATTGAAAAGTTAGAAATCATTATATGATCATTTGGTATTTAATCTTGGCCTCAATTTAATTTATAATGCCCTAGAACCGGCTCTTTGAGATAAGTGTTTCATGTTCAAAGTATTTCAATCTAAAATCCAAGTTAATGTATTAATTTGGTTGGCGCTCAGCATACTTAAATCGAGAAATTGAGTAAGTATAAAATTAAAATAAATTTAAGGAGTAAAATAGCACAATATATATATATATATATATATATATATATATATATATATATATATATATATATATATATATATATATATATATATATATATATATATATATATATATATATATATATATATATATATATATATATATATATATATATATACATATATAAAAACAGTCGTCTAACAGGTTGAATCTTGTCTGTATTTTTAAAATAATAATTATCTCGTACCCACTCAAAAAAATGTCTGTACTGTACATGTATGTGCTAAATATAGAAGTATATATATTTTGATAAGATGTGTCAAATTTGCTTATGTAGCCCGGAAGGTCGAATTTTTACTACATGTATTTCAACAATAAATACATTATTAATCTAGGTCATTGTATTCGTTTAAAACATATGGTTTCATGTGCTTTTGTTAACCGAAGGAACTTTTATTAATAAATATATGCTTTAATTTTAGTAACTGGCATCGTTAATTTTTACTATCTACACCTGGTGTATCGTTCTCATACATTGGATTTTAGTCTAAGTAACCGTCTTTAACACTATTCCATATACAGGGTGTCACGGTCTCAGATATTACGTATAATTATTTGACAGGGCTTGTAGCATAAAATTCTCGGAAACTTATATAAATAATTTTAACTAGAAAGATATATGATTTCATCCTATATAAGCGACAAGTCGTAGCTTTTCTTAACATACAGATTTAAGAATATATTAGCCATTTATACAATTAATTACTTTTTTAAAAGCTCTCATTGGTCGGGGCATCTACAGGGTCCATCTTTTGAGATATAATTAAGTACTTTTTTAAAAGTTCTCAGTGGCCGTGATTTAACACATTCCTGGAAACTTATCTAAAATAATTTTTTGCTACAAAGACGAAAGACATATGAAGTCATCATATATAAACGACTTGTCTTAGCCTGTCTTTACCTCCAGATTTAAGAATATAGCAGTCATCTTTGACATATATAATTAATTACGTTTTTTAAAAGCTCTCATTGATCGCACCTACTACTAGCAGACATTTTTAACCCTAGATCTAAGTCTCTTAGCTCCACCCTCTTAGCTACAATCTTAGATATAAGCCTATAGTATTAGCCAAAATCTCCCACTCCACCGTACTAAAATCTTAGCCCTACACCATTGGCCAAAATCTCCACTCCACCGCTACTAAAATCTTAGACCTACACCATTGGCCAAAATCTGCCACTCCACAGATACTAAAATCTTAGCCCTACACCATTGGCCTCGGAGCTCCCCCCTACCTCGATAGTAACATCTAGGTCCCATGTTCTAGGACCGCCCACGTACACACCCCCAGGGTCAATAATAATATTAGAGACAGGACGTTGGTAGGTGTCATCATTTCCCCACTGTTTGACTACTTTAATCTTTACAGATGATTTAAAAATCTAGCATAAATTCTATGAACGATTGTATATAACTTCAAGAAAACCTTAATGTAGTCAGCAAGTGGTGCGGCCTGAACAAAGTTGGTATCAATGCTGCTAAATGTAAAGTAGTGTATTACACAAAGAGAAAAAATGCTTTAACTATAACTATAGCATTAATGACACTGTTTTAGAGTGTATATAAACAATTAAAGATTTAGGTATATATTTTGTTTCTGAACTGAGTTTTGTCGAACATATACATATCTAATCTAAAGATGCAACCAAAATGTTAGGATTTATCATAAGAAACTATAAATCATTTACTAATTTAAATTGTTTAAAATCATTATATTTTTCTTATGTACGATCAAAACTTGAGTACGGATCCATAATCTGGAACCCTGACTATCTAGTTCACAAAGGCGCGAGTTAAGCCGCGTTGTTTTTAAAAAATTATTTAAATTGTTACAAAAGTATTTATTTAAAACTTTTATAAGTTTTACAAATAATTGAAATACAATAACATAATAATGAATGTAATGAAGCTGAAGTGAATTATTAACGTTGGAAATCTATGGAGGCGAGTGGGATATAAAGTTGACTTGTCTTTATTATCTCCTCTTATCTGCAGGTGGCCAACTTAACTCGCGTTATAGTAAGTTCAAAGAAAATTTTAAAAATTTTTATCATTCAAAGATACAGGACTTTATCCTGAGAGAGGTATAAATAACAATTATCTTCTAAGCACATTTAATTTTGAAAGTATCGGCGAATTTGTTCTATACTACATTTTCTATACAATTTATTACATAATAAAATTGATTGTCCTCAAATTCTTTCACAAATTAATTTTTTCACTCGAAGAATGCTTTACCGACAAAATCCCACATTTTACACTAAACGAGCTAATACCAATATACATATTGTTAAATCACCAATACATTGTATGTGCTATTATTTTTACAAATTAATTCAACATTGTGATATAAACCTTGGCACACAAAATCAGCTGGTAAAATATGCCAAGCAAGCTTTTAGTATATAATTTTAATTTACTGTTTCCTTTATTGATTATTCTTTTGGGTTATGCACATATATGTACATTTTTATTTCTCATCGTTATTTATAGTATTTAATTTTTTTCAATAATTAGTTCTTGATTTGTTTTTCTTATTTATTACTGTTTCACTATCTTTTTTTAATTTTTTTTTATTTAGGTTTCAGTCCTTTCAATAACATTTATTGTACCTTTATGTTTAATATAATGATTTGTTACTAAATATTATAAAATGTTTCGTAGTATTTAAGAGTATTTTAAATTTTCCTGTAATTGGGTATTACCTGTTGGGCAAATAGAGCATATTATTATTATTATAATGAATTATATGAAGACAACAACGAATAGAATAACATATATGTATTTTGTAGGGATTCTTGGCACTAATCGCTTCAATAATGCTTAGCTGCAGAATTGCCAACGTAAAGAAAGCCACATTTGAATTGTGCTGGTGTACAAATGCCGCAGGTGTTCAAACAGAAAACAAAATATTACGTCAATGTAAAATTATAAAGAGAGTTGCTGTTTTAATGGTAATGGTATCTATAGTAACCCCTTTAGTCCTCGTTTTACCATTAGTTGGAGATGAGGAACAGTATTTTCCATCTCTCAAGATTTTTCATCTTTATTTTGGTTCCTGGTTCTGGTTATTTTCTATAATTTATTATGGGGGAGCGTTATTATTTGGCTATGGAATTGCTTATAGTATTTTATTTGTATCGTATTTAATGTCGCAGTTGACATTTCAGTGGTATTTATTAAATGAACATATATTAAGAATATCAGAAGGTTATGAAGACATAAAAGAGGATGAATTAATGTACAACGAAGATTATCAAAATATGATATATCGGAGATTAAAGTTATGTTGCATACAACACGTTAATATAAAAAGGCAGGTACTAATTTTCATCATTTTCTTTCACAGCCAAGTCCCAACAACATTTCTGAAATTTTTTTTTATGAAGGGAATATATGTCACTCATTTCGATGTTATCCCTTTTACCAAATCTCCGAACAATTCATCGGTACTACAGGCTGGTGAAAGAGATAACAACACAATAATAAACCAATAGAACAGAAATAATTTTTAATGGTTTAATAATTTTAAGTAGTGCTTAACGGTTTTTAAAACCCGGGTTTAAAAAAATCGGTTTTTTTGATAAATTTGTAAAATTCGAAAATTGGTTTTTAAATAAAAAAAAACTGGCTTTATATACTAGAGTTGATATGTAAAACTTAATTATTTAATTAAAACGTTAACATATTTACTTGAAATTGGCTCGGGCACAAGCATACTGTAGTAAAACTTTACTGACTAAAAGTCAGGCGATTGTTTGACATGAAAATCCACAAACTCATTATACTGCGCTTAGATCTCGGCCTGAAGTATCGGTTCCCAGTGATGACTTTTTTGCAGACAATATTATATTATAAACACTCCCAAACAAAAAAACTGAAATTTGTACAACACGATGAAGTGAATTTTATTTCATATTAAAATGTTAATACGAAAACTAGTTTTATCGGAAAACGTATGACAAAAACAAAAAAGTTATATTTTTACAATAGGCAAATTTGGGGGTGACGTCACACTATATTTTCCTTGTAACTCGCGAACGGTTGGAGATATCTAAATTCTGTATTTGTTGGTTCCTTGTTAAGGGTTACTCAGCCGTAGGGGTTTCAACCCTAGTACCTAATGCCCTGCTGGTTCCTGAATTTTTGTTTATAGATGAAATGACCATTCACCAAATACTACTTACAATTAACCAAAATTCTTTAATTCTACCTTATACAAAACACAAAGCGTTAAGTACATTTGTTGACCTAGATATGATAAAAGCACAGTTTCAGTATCTTAAAGAATGTTTAGATGAGAAGGAGCGTGCCTCAATTTTATTTCGTTTTGAAATGTTAATACGTAAAAATTAATTTTATCGGATAACGTACGGATATTAGTTATTTTAGTTTTTTTATTTATTGGGTTTTGTACAGATAGAAAATATTTTGGTTTGTTATATTTTTGTAGTTTCATAAATATTAAATAAACTGAAAAATTTTAATATTTTTTTATTGTTAATTATTTTTCGCTTTTTTTTTGTAAAAATTCAAAAAAATCTCTTTTTTAATTTTGTTTTATCGGGTTATTAACATTGTGCTCATAATTTTATTCTTTTTCTCTATTACCGTTAATATTTTATTAGGTATATGGCATATAGTTGGAAACAAAATAGACGACTCTATCGAAAGCTTATTAAAGGAAGTACCTATACGGTTTCATTGAAAAAACATCAATGAAGTCATCACGCAAACTGTGATTTTTTTCTAAATTTGATAAAAAAATATAACACAATTAAAAAATCGAAATGTTTGGGTTCTTTTTGAAAATCTCATTTCAACGGCGAAAATGATTTTATTCCATGCCTACATATGTTACACACTGCTTAATGTCGGAATGATATTATTCCTGTTACGATCCATCACCGTTCTATTTCTAGATGTGTTAACTTTGTAATTTTATTTTTCAGGCTAAAGAACGGTTATATAATTTCTTGCAAATTACTAATGCTGTTTTTGCCAATTGGTATAGTAATACCAGTCACAGCTGGTTATTTCATCATCTATGTGAGTTTATTATTTTGTATTATTTGACCTTTGAGGATGAATTTTAAATTCGATAAAAATTAATATTTATTTTTCTTTAATTTTCTTTTCAATTACACACATATGTATCCACTATTTGGAGTTTGTATGAATGAATATTTGTAAAACAACATATTTTTGTTAGGAAATATTATCTTTTTAATTTTATTATTTTCTTGCTTTAAAATGCTATGTTTATTCTTGTATTATGTGGTACAATCTTGTTAGCTAAAATGGATAATTGTTTTGATCTAACTCGGTACAAAATTATCCATTCAACATCCCGTGGATGTAAAGCTACCTTAATAGCACAACATTGTCCTATGGATATCCAAAGGGCGTCCAGTGGATGTTCATTTTTGGTACAAAGTACATCTGGTGGACAACCGAGGGACGTTCATATGTCACAATCTTGAACAATAGTTGCACTTCCCTGACGGACATTATATGGCCGCTGGTCACAAAATTGTATATCCTGTGTATGCCCATTCACGGAAATCTAGAGCCCCAAAAATGGATTATTGTTTTTATCTACATTAACTCACTGTATATATAGGAATATGAAAGCTTCTGATGATCGGATCACGCCATCTGTCGGTTTAGTTTTAAGCTATAGAGACTAGTATTATTGCATTGTATTAAATTAAAAACTCACCTTGCCTGCGTGTTGAACCAATTTCAATCTAAAGATTTTTATTTCCTATATTTTACATGTCTAAATATATATATATATATATATATATATATATATATATATATATATATATATATGTATATATGTACACATATATATATATATATATATATATATATATATATATATATATATATATATATATATATATATATATATATATATATATATAGGAAGAAAAGGATAATGGGTATTACCCGCAAAAAAAGGATGAATCCGTCGACACGTGTTTCTGAATCACTACTCGTAATCATGACGGCTATAAGTTGTAAGGATAGGTACAACTTAGGTTCAACAACACAAAAGGAAACCACTAACAGGAAGCCAGTCGCACATTTGTGGCTGTAACTGAAAGACCCCGTGTTTACAGGGCATCAGACAATATTGCCACGGAGATAACTATAGCTACCTGCGTGGTATTCCCTACCCAGGGTTTAGAGTAACAAAGAATAGAAGGTTACTGCGGGATGGGATGTAACAGGAAGAAAAGGATAATGTTACATCCCATCCCGCAGTAACCTTCTATTCTTTTGTTACTCTAAACCCTGGGTAGGGAATACCACGCAGGTAGCTATAGTTGCCTCCGTGGCAATATTAGTAGGGTATATATACCGGCCCTCTCCTCCGTCCTTGATCACATACGTATACGGGCATATGTTTCAAGGTCTTTGCACCGCGGATTGAATGTCTATGACACACGGGTACGTGCGCTTTTGTCAAGGTCGTTGTTTTCTATGCGTTCGACCTCGATCGTACACGTATTAAGGTTGCAGCGTCTCATGCTACCACTCGTGTGGTTTTGAAGGTTGTTTTCACAGTGTTCCTATATATGAAGGAGGGGAGTTGGATGGAAATTCATTCTTGAACTAATTCTGTTAGAGTGCAGTCACAATGTATAACTGTAGTGCTTGTGGTATTAGTTTTACGCGTCGTGATAATATGCGACGCCATCAGATGCGTTCTTGTAAAAAGTTTAAAGATGATGGGCCGCCAACAAAAAAATGTAAACATAGCGACGCGCAAATTAATTCAAAACCATCAACTTCTGCAGATGTACAAACGATTCAACCTCACACATCCGCAGCTGCATTAAATACATGTTGGTGTTGTAATGTAACGATTGCTGCAAATCAAATGCATATTCACAGAAGAACGTTACAACATAGAACAAATTCATGTGCTCCACTAATTGACGGTGTACAAGTTGTTCGGAGTGCTTTGAAATGTAGAATTATAAGTTATCGCGTACAAAGTGAAAATAATCATACTGATTATGTAATGTTTTTTGGTGAAATCAAGCACAAAGTTCTAAACGTGCTTAATGAGATGGTAAACATTCATAAATCTGTGAAAGTGAATATGGAGGCGTTTGGTAGATATATTATACAAACACAGGATGTTTCTGATATCAAATCATTTAATACACCTAATATAATTGTTGATCAATCAACGGACTTGAGTGCTGTATATGATGTATTTGTAGAAGTGATGAATACGCAAACAACTGAATTTCAAGAACGCGATTCAGGTAAAATATCTTATAGTCTTCAAGAAAAAGTGTATTATTTATTTATTTCTCTTTTTAGGGGTGGGCTATCGAGCGAATTATGTACCTTGAAGTTAATATTAACAAGTTTAGTCCCATGCGCGGATCGTCATATATAAAGTTACCAAGATTCGTTGCATGCAAGAATGCTGTGGTTAATGTTGAAAATAAGGATGAATACTGTTTTGCTTGGTCTATAACAGCGGCATTGTATTCCGCGACGAGGTGTGAAACAGAAACAACATCATATCCCCACTACTCGCGTGTATTAAATTTAAAAGGTTTGAATTTTCCAATGAAACTGTGTGATATTTATAAATTTGAGGAAATGAATAATATTTCCGTTAATGTATGGATTAGAGACTAAATTTAAAAATAATAGAATGACGTATGAAGTTGTTGGACCTCTACACTACTCTAAGAAAAAACTGCACATTCACGTAAATTTATTATTAATTTCTGAAGATTGTGGTGACACACATCGATGTAACAATGAATGTGTTAACACTCACTACTGCTGGATAAAAGATTTATTTAGATTAGTTTCAAGTCAGATTTCCGCTTATAATCATAGAAAATATTTTTTGTTTGTTAAATTTTAATAGTGAGCGAGTGTTAATGCAACATCAGAGACATGATTGCAACCATTTATATACAACAATACCTTCAACTCAATCGCGAATCGATAAATTTGGCAAGGAATGCCATGAAAATGTATTAAAATTTGAAAACTTTGAGAGACAAATGAAAGTGCCATTCGTAGTATATGCGGATTTTGAGACTGTTCTAAAACCCTTGGATACGTGCGAACCCGCACCCTCACATTCCTATACAAATAGAACACATTTACATGAGGCGTATTCTTTTTGCTATTTAATTAAGTCATCATTTGACGATACAATTTCGAGGTTTCAGATTTATCACGGTTCAGACGCTGTAACGGTTTTTTGTTTCGCGTATTGAGGCTGATTGAGAGAGTTGTACAATACTTATTTAAAGGAAATAGTTCCAATGCATCCTCTCACAAATGAAGAACAGGAGAATTTTGCAAACGCAGTTGTTTGTGGTATATGTGAGAAGCCTTTTACGGAGGGTGATGTAAAAGTGCGGGATCACTGTCACATAACCGGAAAAGTCAGGTTTGGCGCCGCTCACTCAGTATGTAATTTAAATTATAAATTACCAAATTTCATTCCCGTTATATTACACAATAGCTCGATGTACGACACACATCTAATAATCAGCGAGATCGCCACACATGGGGATAGAATCGATGTACTCGCGCAAAACAAAGAAAAATATATATCTTTTACTAAACATTTATATATGCATGATTATATCAATAGTAAGGGTGAGACAAGTGAAAAATATATAAAATTGCGTTTTATCGATAGTTTTAAATTTTTGTC
>JANEYF010003209.1:0-116448 GCA_029963845.1 Rhamnusium bicolor
ACTTTCATCTCAGATCAATGAAAATATCCCATTGTACGAAGTCCATCCAACGAAATTTATCTGGCAAATACCGCCGTCATACTTTAAATCCGGAAAACGAGAAATAAATTTCGTTGTATTGGGAAAAAGGCAGAGTACGTTGAGGATCTGGCATATCGTACGATATAACCTTTCCAATATCGCGAGGAGTTACCTGCCTTTTAATTAGTAGTGATGACGAGTATTTGAATGAAAGAATCCAATAGTATTCGATTCTTAAAAGTATGGACATCCATAGGGGAGTCCAGTGGATGTCCATGGATATCCACTAGATATTTGTTTGCGTACATTGAGGTATCTACCGGATGTCCAAGTAAGTCCATGAATGTCCAGTGGATCTATTTTTACGTACATCCAGTGAATATTCTGATATGAATATCCACTGGACGTTCAAAATATATGCATGGGCATCCTGTCACATTATTAGCCTAAAATGAACGTCCAATGGGTGTTGTGTGCTGTATGGGTCATTCCCAAAAAATCTAACGCCACTGACCTAAGCTATGTTTTCTTTCTTTTTCGGCATTTACCATCATTAATACACAAAAGAGTTTCCTTATAATTTTTTGATAGGATGCAACGTCTGAGTTAAACTCAATTGTCTCAATTATTTCCGGAGAAATGCGCCCTCTATCTCGAAAACGCATTTTTAGCCAAGTTAATGTTATTATTTATACAGGGTGGGGCAATAGTGTGTTTTTCTTAAAACCCATAATTGTGACTGTGGTGATTTTTTTAATATCCATCTGCAGATGGCATTATTTCAACAAAAAAATTCATTACATCAAAGTGGTAGGGAGATGGTTAATAATAATATAGGAATGAATAGAGCCTAGAAAGAGGCTTCAAAAAATGTACTGATATACATAGCATTCCATTTAAAAAAGAGGCACTTGGTCCTGTAATTTCGTCTTGGTTCGCCCTGTATATTCGAAAATAATTTCCAGTTATAGACTTTTTTATCTAGTTTACTTGCAATTTTTTTAAAAATTTCTAGCTATCGTAGAACTCGAGATATCGAGGTCTGACGCATTATTGCCCAACCCTGTATAACAAATTCCTATTATTTTGGTGCATTCTCTAAGTTAAAATCTGACCCACCCTGCATTATGGTACTTGGGTTCGACATTCGTTACCATTAGATGGTGAATTTGTATTTGTATGTTTTCGGCCTCGGTATTCGGTATTCGAATACCAAGTATTCGAATCTCAGAGTATTCGAATACCAAATATTCGATTCTTGATAGTTCTCGATTCTGCCCATCACTAATAATTAATAAGTTACCTACTTGCTTTGTATCGATCTGCGATCGTGACCTGCGCAGTGTCTACGCCTGTGTATCGACTCGTAACGGTACAGCTCATTACCATACGTCCGCGCATATTTGGTTGGCCAAACACATAAGAAGCGGGATAAGCAAAAAACCATCGTACATATACTGAAAAAACAAAACCTGAACCCATCAGATTGGGCCTATGAACTTGCTTTCTCCTTTAGTCTTTAATTTTTGCTACAGGCAGAGAGGTGTGAATTATATTTTAGTACAGATAACTATACAAATTTTCCTATATATCAATTTTGATTAAGAATTAACATGGGTAGAAGGAAAGGTAAGTTTTCTATACTAAAGTTTTTTTAAATTGAAATCGTACAATATTATGGATCGATATTATTTGAAATTATTTCTGTACAAAAAAAAATATCGAATGTATCAAAAATTAATCAGTTAATAATTGATTATTTACATAATTCACATATATAAGTAAATTACGTTCAGGGGAAATCCTGACAAGTTTTGCGGCTCGAAAACTGGAAAATTGTTTGCGTCCACTTGTGAAGATAACCTTATTTCATTTATACATTATGAAACTCTGACCAACAAGGTGTGCTTTTTAGTTTCTGTGCGATCTTTTATAATATAATGCAACTTATTGCCCAATATTACCTAATATTTTAACCACTTTATTTATTAATTATTACAGCTGTTGCCTTCAAATCGATATAAATAAAATAATGGGTGATTTTAACACAAGAATGAAAATATGATTTTTTTTCTCTACTAAATCTTGTGATGTTGATTTTAATTATATTTTTAAAAATATTATATTTCTTAACAGTATTCCATATTTTCAAAATATTTTAGAAATGTTGTCGTTATTAAAGAAATATTTTCAATGTTATTGTAAAATTTTAAAATAATTAGTGTATCCACTTTTCTAAAAATCATTTCAACACGTTTTAAACCGTTTGTGTATAAAATACCTACTACTAAAATAGAAAGATATTTTTGATTTAAACATTTTTGCATATTTAATGAAATATTTTGAAAATATTTTCCACCTATTGTCGTCATAACACTCATAGTCATAACCTCTTTATAAATAAAAAATAAAATGCTAAAATATAACAATTAATTTTAATGTTTGATTTTTCTCCTTTGTGTTATAAGTTCATCCATTGAAAAGAAAGATCATATATTTGACCTTTTTCAATTCATTTCACTTTAACAGCAATAAAAAAATATATACTTTTTTAGATATACGCATTTTTTATTAAGCAAAAGTCAAATAATTGAACATTTTGCATTTTTAAAAGTTTTATTTGACCTAAAAATAAGGTACAAGTAAGATAGCGCTCTGCATTATACCTACTTGCAAATTATTATTGCATGCAGGAATGTTTTGCGGCTTGACTTTACTCTTGGTAATTTTTATTGAAATATGTTGTTAACGAAAATGTATACCACAGATTATGTTTTACAAATAAAAGTACCCGGGAATTTTAGATAGTCTTGTGATGTAAATTTTGAAGAGTTTTTGATTTAAGAGCAAAAACTTACATCATGTATGCAAAAACAGTTGTACAAGTTGTATTAAGTTAACATACAATTCACTAATATTGTCACTATAATTGCCGCTGTAATGCAGATAAAATTAGATCCAGCTTAATTTTTCCTAATGCAAATTGGCTTTACTATTTACTTATTTAAAAAAAAATTCAAATGTTAACATTTTTTTTTATTTTGACAATATTAAAACAATTGTAAATAAAAAAATATTACAATAACTATATGTATCGGTTCTTTTTTAATTCGAACCAATATAATAGCCCCCGGGAATAACATGGCTAGTGGAACGTACTTGATAGGTGTCAGATTTGGAGTCACAAATTTAATTCTATGATAACAGTACTTAATGAGACTAAAAATGAATTTTCGTAAATAAAAAGTTTTTAAAAAAAAGTGCCTGACCCAGAATATATCAGGATGTTGAATGAATTACTTTTGTATACCTAATATAAATCAGTATAGTGATAGTGATTTTTTTCGACCTCCAGGTTTTGATTGTTCTGAACCCTCCTGAATCCATTTTCAGTTCGCGCGCGCGCGCTGTGTGCGTGCGTGCGTGCGTGAGTGGTGTGTGTGTGTACGTGCGTGCGGGCATGCATGCGTGTGTGCGCGCGTTTGTGTGTGAGTGAGTAAGTGAGTGAGTGAGTGTGAGTGAGTGAGTGAGTGAGTGTGAGTGAGTGAGTGCGTGAGTGAGTGAGTGCGTGAGTGAGTGAGTAAGTGAGTGAGTGAGTGAGTGAATGAGTGAGTGTGAGAGTGAAAGTGAGTGTGCGTGTGCGTGCGTGGGTGTGTGTGTGTGTTAGTGATAAAGTTTTACAAATTTTTTTTTTTTGAAATTTTGGAATTTAGCAATTGGCTGCAACTGGCAGTTGGCAGCTGCCATAAAAGCAATTTTGATGTCAAAATTATATTTAGCACCCTCAAAAACGTAGGTAGTGTTATACTTTTACACATTGAAGAAACTTTTCTTACAAATTTCAGAATTTTACAATTTGCAGTTTGACGGTTGGCAGCTGCCAAAAAAGACTATTTTTATATCAAATTCATGTTTAGTACTCTTGGAAACAAAAATTATGATGATTTGGGTAAAAAATATTGTCTAACAAAATTGTAATTTTTTTGGTGATTTTTACGATATTTGTAGCTAAAAATGTTCCGTAGCTAAAAATTGACGTAATAGCAGTAATTTGTATGGCCAGATTCGGTTTCAGCACATCAAAATACATAAGGAAATATGGTTTTGACTTAAAGTACAGACTTTTTTTTGTATGCCTGTGTTATTATTAACAGTATCGAAGGACGCTGATAATTAATTATGTAAAAATTTTTATGAAGCATTTCAGTGTACGTTTTTAAAACTTAATTGAAGTAAGTCAAATTAAATTTGAATGATTTTTTTAGGTCAGAAGTTATGTGCTGGCCGCATCAGATTTTTCTAATCGAAGAAGAAATTTTACTATTTTATTTAGGTATGAAAATACTGAAATTCTACGTATTTGTATATTTATTTTTGCAGCTTTCAAAAATGTTTTTAGCATTTTTCCATTGTACATTTTATTTTTTGTTAAGTACTGTGGCCTATTCATTAGCCATATTGCAGTGGAGCAGTGTACACTAAAGTACATGTTCCCGGGAATTTTAGATGAGTTGTTTATTTTTTCTTTTGTGGATTTTCACGAGATATCATTTTCTAACCCCTTTATATAAGAATTTCAGAAATGTAAAATTCTTCTGATAGATCCACCGGTGTATAAAACAATTTAAATACTCAGGTACATTCACTTTACACTGAACTGTGCTCCTTTGGAATACGATCAAGTGTCATTATTACTAGTGACTATCCAATCAAAACTATCGAATAATTCGATTGTTGGTCCTTATTCGAATAAATCGACAGTTGAATTACGAATGAATGAATTAAAAAAATGTTGGATTTAAGTCTTTTTCTGTTCTGTGGATTTAAGAATGGAGGCTATGAATGTGCATAGACGGAGACGGTATTTTATTCATAGATAAGAGACACATTTTATTATGTGATACGATAAACAGTGTAAACAACAAAATAAATAAAACGCAACTGCCAACTGACTGATGATGACATATGACTGATACAAGGCTATGTCGGTTCTGATTCAAAAGACGCGTTTTTTATGAGAGATGAAAGTCGGCAGAATTATAATTAGAAAATTAACAATATCATTCAGATGATGTTTTTCAGAAAAGTTTTAAATGAATGAATTTATTCGAATGAATTCAATTGGAATCATTCATTTACTAATTAATTATTTGACAGTTCAAATTATTCGATAGTGCCCATCACTAATTATTACTCAAACCGCTACAAGATTGCAACTTTCTTCTTAAGAGAATAAATGACAGTGACGGATGGTGAAATTTAGGCGATGTCATATCTTAGTATTGGAGCATGGGACCCAAGTGATACTTTAAGGCATAACTATCAAGACTAAATGGAGAAGTGTTTCCTCACCAGGTTATTTTTTAAACCATTTGTAAAATATTTGGAAAACTTTTTTTTTTCAGAATCGGTGAAAATATATCGACAGGTTTCAAATTTCATAAAAAAATATTGTTTTTTATAAATTTACACCGTTTTGAAATTTTATTTTAGAATCATTTGTCATTTGATGTAGGTATCTCACCGAGAACAAACTATTTCCAAATGAAGTAATTTAACAAATAGTTTGATACTTATCAAGAAAGCTTGTTGATAAACTATACGAAATATTTCCATCTGATGATTGATGATGATTGATGAATCCCATAAATTTGATCTTTTGAAATCTACAATTTCTTGTTATTGTAAAATTCGGTTTTAAAATTTGGTAAAAAAAGAGTATAGTCTATTCAAGGCTCTCGCATTAGAACACAATTTATCAAATTAATTTTATTTCGACATCAATAAAATGTTTAAAAATGAAATAAAATTTTGATATTGCAATTTAATTAATTTATTTAAGAGTGGTTCGGACTCCACGATAAACTGTAGGGCCTCGTCTCTCATTCTCAACACAAAATACTAGGATTTTTTGGGAGTTACTTCGGTGACTTGAGAGGCGATTAAGAGGACTGACCACCTTGAAAAATTATCCATTTGATGAGCGTTAAGCTCTCGACGACTGGAAGGCAAGCTAAGCAAATAAATGATTTAAGAAAAATTTTTTTTAATAGAACAATGTTCAAAGGATGGCCCTCAGGAAGCTAGTTTTTGAAAATTTCACGAATAGTATCAAAAAAAAAATCCGAAAATAACGTAATTTTGGATGATTTTCGAATTAAATAAAAAAAAACTACATGTTTTCAAAAAAAGTGCCTCCTGAGGGTAGTATATTGACCGGTTGTCAATCAAAAAAAAATTTTTTTTTCAAAAAAGTAACCATGTTAGTCATGGGACGTCGAGACCCGAACCTCTACCGACACCAAATTACATTGCTGATATATCTGTATATCTTATTTTTGACGGTATCCGAAGAGTCTACTTAAGAACATTTCATTTTAATTCTTTTGTATATTATTATAACTTGTCAATAGGCAACCAGTCTCCAGAACATGGGACGAGCAGGCATTACTTACATTACCTACATGGAATATCATTTCACTTCCGCAGAAACTTGATATACTAATATTTATGCAGAAACACCATGCATTCTATGATGAGTTGGTATTTATGAATGTTTAGATCTCATTCTGAAAATGGTCACAATTATCAAAAAAACGTATTTTCATCGCCAAAATGTTTGAAAAGGAATATATAGTTCCTATATTTTTACACCCCTAATGGCAAAATTTCAAATAAAAAAAAAATATATGTATTTGTAGTCAAGATAAAAATTTTTTTAATTACCTCTTATATATTTCAGACCCATGTCCCATTTGTAAAATTAATATTTTAAAAAAATATGTACTTGTGGTACTTTTAAAATATGCTTGGCTTTAATGAGTTTTTACTTATGAGGGACATAATATCTATAAATTTCTTCGAAAAGTATGCAATATTTTAAGAAGGGCCTAAAATTATTTTCGGTGATCATTGCCATATCATTTATTAATTTCGCGCTTTAAAACTCCATACAAATGACGGCTTTAATTTTAGTAAATAATCATACATGCACATAAGCCTTATCCTTATTTAGTTCTGTGATTGGAACGAATAAAATTATTTATGGCTTTGACTCAATGAAAAAAGTTGCAATCGCACAGCGCTGCGGCCCGAGTGCGTAAACCAATTGCCCATGCAACACAACCACACTATAGTCTGTTCACATAAGCTTTGCAGCGTTAGCCAAGATAGGGACAAAATGCGCGCAGATGATTGGTGCAGACGGCAGGCAGATATACACAAGTGCAAAGTTCCGATAGCGGTTAAATCAATTTTCATTGTTTATTTTATTTCATAGGCATCAGTAGTAGTTGGACGTTTGTAGTGTGTTTTTAAATTAAATTGTGTTTTCAACAACTAATATTAATATGTAAGTATTAAATCTAATTGACCAATATACATATTCCCTGCTTAACCTTATCTAAAAATAATAATATGTGTTATATTTAAGATAGACGGAAAGGGTCGCTCTGCGAGCCCAGGTAAACAGTTTTTTATGTACTCATATGAATGAACGTAGTATAATATGCTGTATATTTTAATCACTTTTTTACACAGGTCAGTTCAAAATGCAACATATTGCTTTATATTAAGATAGAGAGAAACATAACATTGTTTAAAGCAGAAGTATGAAATTTGGCCAGCAAAAAAATTTGGTCCGCTGTAAAGCAGGTAGAATTTAAAATTGTTTTATTTTCTGACATTATTTCTTATGGGTACACAAAATAAAAAGTAAGGGACATTTTTAAGACGTTTGGCTTTCTTATAGCTATATCGAAATTTTTTATTAAATTAAGATGTTCTTATTTTGGCGTAACCAGTAATTTTAGTTTCTTATTCAAAACTTTAAAATATGTCAATTTTATTTTTGTTATTTTGTTTCTTTCCACTGCTAACCAATAAAAAGTATATCTTGTTATTGTAAATAAATTTACGTATGTACGTACACTCTGTTGAAATATTTTTCCACTGATTCAATAAACCTAAAAGGCATTTATCTTAATTCTAATGCCTTGAAATATTTTTTACACCTAGTAATAAATAAGTAACTCACAATGATGTATATTTATTACGCCTGGAAATAAGCAATCTACAATACACTCGTTACTTTGCCCATTGTAAATCGGGCTCACTAAGTCCAACCCACCACTGCAAAGTTTAAGTGAACAGACTTTACCGTTTACGCCCTCTGCCCTGGGAACGTATAGTCAGTTCCTACCATTGTAGAGCGCACCAATTCGCGATATAAATTGACGAGTTAAACTACAGTAAAGAAACTGGCAAAGCATACCATGGTACGTAATTTCTTTATCGTGGTAGATTTTGATAAACATTTAATACCGCAATTCAATGCATAAAATCAAGATTACCCTACAATAACCATTCAAATTTATTTCATTCCTCTTAATTATCCTTGCCATAAAATGACCTTTATGTCATTTTCTTTCAATTTCTCTTGCCCATCATTTCATTTCTGATCACTGACCTTAAATTGTGACCTTCATAACATTAAAAATTACAAAAAAATTACATTTTAAGTCAAGGAAAATTAATTAAAGTTTATTTCAGACTTATTGCAACATAAAAAGAAGTCGACGTTTTTATGTTGCAACGGTTACTTCTTTGCCGTTTAAAAGGTCTATTACACCTGTCATCGTAATAAATCCGGGATTTTTTTTTAAAACAGTTTGGAATTTTGTTTGTACCCTCGCAGCAATTTCTCCTTGTAATTGAGAAAAGGTATATTGTCGAAGATCGAACACAACGTTTATTGCATCAACTCTAGTAAATTTTGATGTTGGCTGATATTGAAGGTCCCGTATGGCTAGAGGAATTTGTGAAAAACTTCCGTGTATGGTCTCCAGATTTTCTTGAACAGTTGGATCCATAAATGCCTGTTGCGCCTGTGAAGTAGCAACCGCGTTATTTAGATTTAACTGCTGTTTTAGGGTAGGTATTTACATTTTCAAAATGACAGTAATAGTACGAAGCTGCGTCTAGTCAAGTTCCCCATCGTGTTATAATGGGCTGTGAAGATAATGAAGCCTTTGGTAGAATTTCATGAAATAATCGTACATGACTTGGTGCTTTAAGAAAAACTTTCTTTACGCTAGATATCAAATTATCAACATTAGGGTAGCACGCCCTAATAGCTTCAGCAATCCTATGAAGCCCATGTGCTAAACATGTTACATGAAGTATATTCTGATACGTTTCCTCCAAAATTCTTCCACCAGCTTTCATATAGGTAATTCACTCCATCCGGTACGAAATAATAAGAACTTGTCCTTATTTTCTGCATATTTGACACCCCAAAACTCTTGTAGACTTGAATTCACTACCTCCGCTATAGTGTGAGCATTTGTAGCTTCTAAAACTTTAGAGGCAATCAACTGCTCACTTATTAAACAATTTTCCTCCAAGGCACCCACTAAAATATTCGCTACCTTAAACCCGCAAACATTAGTGGTTTCGTCCACGCGAAACCAGATGTACTTCACATTAAGCTCAGAAGAAATTTTTTTGTCTAATATTTTCACACTCCATTGATAAATATTTTTTTCTTAGTGTAGACCCCGAAGGCACATTAACATTGCTATATTTGCCACTAATATATTTTTCCAAAAATTGTCTAAAAAGTAGATTGTCTAGTTTCGACCACGGTATGTTACATCCTATCATAAATTCCGCTAAATCTAAGTTAAAATTACATACGTTGGATGTCACTACAAGTAAAGCAACCTACGCTCCGTTTATTGTTTTCTAAGGAAACCTATGTCTATGTAAGAATTGAAAGTCAAAACTATCGAAATAAAATAAAACAAACACTTCTCTTGAAAACACTCCGTATATTAAAGTTAAATCAACCAACACGTTACAATGTTAAAAACAGAATGACCAATCTCCACTGCCAAGAGTCGTGTGTTTCTTACAAAACCTCTTTTTGTGACCGTTAACTATTTCTTAATAATCACAATTTTTGTTTCTAAGGCAACTATTACGCTATTACTAAGAGCAGTATTTCATTTAACGACTAAACATAAACAATAAACAAACACTCGACCCAGTCTAATGCCAGGTCAGGTCAAGTTGTAACATCCCACCGTGCATCCGGTACTTTCAGAATTAGTTTCACCCAACTACAGGGTGATATGCTCACATCTATGTTGCATAACCACAAAATTGTTTTGTTACATCTAATGCACAGTCTACCATCAAATTGTAAATCGGCAATATCGTGAATCCAAGAATTTACTGTAGCGTCCCTCAGTTTGATACGTTGTGCTATTTTAACTGCGCATTTTTAGAACTTTCGTCTGAATGAATCAAGAATCAACGTTATGTATACTGTTTGTTTGTATGTTTTCTCTTTCTCCCATCCATGCTAGGACCGGCCGTTGGACTTCAGTATTGTAAATTACCAATATACTGTAATTTAAAAGAATCTATTACGTTTTACGTTTTAATTTAATATAGTACATTCCCTGACAAAACTAAGTTACCATGGACATTGTAAAATTAAATAAAATGCACAACATGTTTTTGTAGTTTGGGAATGTTTCAGTAGGTGTTTGCAATATATTATTTATATCTGTAAGAGCCATCCCTGGGAACCGATCGGTAAATCCCACGTATGCTTATCTTATCAGTAACTTACACAGAGGTAAAAAAATCGCCCCTTAATAATTTGCAGATGTAAGTAGTGGCGGATTTAGGATTTGGCTAATGGGGGAGGAGGGTGCAACAGTACCATATTTAGGGGGTAGTAGTAGTAAAACATCAATTTTTTTTCTAGAGACTAGCTAAATTGTGCAACAAAATCTAGGCTAACATTGGTTCTCAAAATTTGAATTTTGTTAGGTATAAAAACTCATTTGTGGTGAATTAAATGTATTGCATATTTTCTAATAAGTCTGTCCACAAACTTTTGATTTCAGCTGAAAATGATAGATTTATCAGTATTAAAAATCACTGTAACAATAAAAAAAATAAATTATTTTTTTCAGAAACTTATTTGCAATAGAACTTGTTCCGGCGCAGTAAAGATTAGAAAACGTTCCCAAGATAGAGAGGCCGGCGTGACGTTACATGTTCGCTAGGTCGCTGCCATAGCACAGATTAAATGTACATTTTCATTAATCTATGTATGCTCATAATAAATAAATAAATCAATTAACTGCGCTAGTGATAATAATTTAGTAGACATTAGTCCTAGTCTATCGTGCACAGAACACAATTCCCTGCGTGGCAAAGTGTATTAAAAACTATATTGGCAAGAAAATGGTGTTTTGTTCTTGGATGCATAAATACAACTAATAAAACTCCATATATAATATCTGTAATCGCACCAATAATAAAACAGTTCTATGTGTTGTATACAAGATGTTTCAAAAATAGTATGCCAAACTTCTACAGGGTATACCATGGGCAAATTAAGCAACAACATTCTTATGTACAGGGCCATCACGCAAAAATGTACTTTTTTGGAATAACCTGGTTATTTTTGAAATTATCAAAAAGGTGTAGAGACCTTCCCACCTAATTTTTTTTCACAAAGTCCAAATTTCGAATCAAAAAAACAATTGTGCATCGTGCTTAAAAAATACGACATCTTACTTTGTTTTTTTTTTTAATAGAACGCCTTGTATATTTTGCAATAATTCGATTTTCCTCATTTTTCTGATTACTAATATACCATACATGTCATGTTATCACAAAAAATTGTTGAGATATTTGGATTTTGGTATTAAAATATCGTTAATGATTTTGTTAAACGCAGTTGTCTTTGAAATCGAAATAGCAGAATTTCTGAAATAAAGATATAATTTACTCCTCAAACTAATGTTCTTCAAAAAATCAATACCTGTCATGGTTAATTTTTCTTCTTTTTTTTTTCAAAGGCAACTTAACAGAATCATTAACGATATTTTAATATCAAAATTCAAATATCTGAAAAACCTTTTGAGATAATTTGACACGTTGATATTTTTAAAATCAGAAAAACGAGGAGAATCGAAATTTTAAAAATATACAGGTTTTTTTTTTAAAAAAAAAAAGCAATGTAAAATGGCATATTTCTTAAACGCGATGCGCAACTGTTTCTTTATTCAAAATTTGGATTCTCTGAAAAAAAAAAATAGTTACTAAAGGTCTTTGCACCTTTTTTATTAACTTTAAAAACAACCAAGTTATTTCAAAAAAAATACATTTTCGCGTGATGACCCTGTACATGAAATTAACCGCTTCCTAGAGTTTTTTTTTGTTTTCTCAGAAACTATTGGAGATAAATACGATAATAATAATGACATTTATAGAAACAGTTGCAATTTCAGTGGATTTGGCTTGCATTCCAAGTTTTGTAATTTTTTCCCCAACAGTAATAACCAACTGAAGTCATGGGTAATAACTATTTTATGTATTCCATATTCCATTATCCTTACATTAAGTGGTAAATTTAATAGATGGCAATATTAAATCAAGGAAGAAAAGATTTCAGTCAATATCAAATATTTATTGATTCATGTAATTCATCAGTTTTATTTAAATAATACAGTTGTTGAACGAAATGATACATTTCTTACATTAATTGTTAAATGTAACAGATCGCAATATCTCTATTTTTGAACTGAATAAATGAAATCTTAGATTAAGTATAAGTTAATATTGAATATTGTTCGAAACTTCCTCTTGGCTGAAGTAGAACCATTATTCTAAAGTTAATAATTAATTATCATTAACAGAAGGAGACTAAGATAATGACTTTTAAGGATAACGTTTTCCTTGATGGAAAAATATATATTCTTGCGGATATATGAGTACAATAATGTCTTAATTTAAGAATAATAGTCTTAAAAATAGTTTAGATTTTTTTCCGTGTACTCAATTAACAAGTTTATATTTTTAATGTTTAAGTTAATATGTCGAAAAACAGGAAGCTGTTGGTGGTCCTAACTAACGTTACATATATTATGATCAATTATATAACTCCTCCATCCTTAAGTGGAAAACAAAAGGGACTTTTTGTTTTCTGATGTGTTATTTTGCAATTTTGTTTCATTAAGTCCGTTCTGCTTTTGTGAGGTTTTCTTTTTAAATACGTTATATAAAATTATTTTATTAGGAAAAAATATAAAAATAAAAATGCATATTAAAATTATAACAAATATAATGAATTGCATAAATGAGGAACGAATGTTTATTTGTTCGCAAGTTCATTTGTAATAGGTCGTGCACTTTTAGAAAATCACTATTTTTCTTAATGTCCTGTAGCTTTGTTAAAGATATATCGTGAGGTAACTTAATTGTCCTTTTTTTCGATGCACTGATGTCCAACTGAACTAGTGGGAGTTCATAGGGTTGTTCTTTTTCTGAGTGGGTAGCACAGAAGGTGTCTTCGTTAATTATAACACAACAGCCCGGTTGAATGCTGATTACTTCAGATGATGTCGTCTCGTGTAGTCCATTTGTTTTGCATGTTTGACTAATTATCATTTTTGTATTTGGGACTACGATGATATGATTATTGTTGACTGGCTCGATGATATCGTCCGTTATGGTGACATGTTTGGTAGAACAGGTATTGTTATGCTTGCCTGTTAGAACTTTAGGTAAACAGTCCATTGAAGTAGTTGGATTTACTACATAATAAATACAGGTGTCTTCTATTTGAGTACATTGTTGGTCTTCATAATGGTGCCAAGTATTATTTAGGATAATGTAGGTTTTCTTTGGTATTAGAATTTGGGAATTAAGTGGAATGGGAATCAATCGGAAATAATCGTAAGATTTGATGTACAGTATCGATACATGTATTCCAAACATTAATTTACTACCTTTTTGATAAAATTCAACACTGCAAAGTGAATAAATAGATTGCACATTATTCAAGTGTGGTATGGATTCTTCGCCATAAATTTGTCTTATTTCTTTAATTATTAAATCAAATTCTTTCACAGGTAAAACTGAACTGTCTAAAGTTTGTAGTTTAGCAAATACTGAATTCTCTAATATATCTAGAACATGCAGGATGTCTCTGCAATTTGCCTTGAGAAGATTTAAACTTTCCAAAATTTTAAAGTTCATTTTAACTTGTCTGTTACTTTTGAAATATTGGTAACTTGTTTTGTTATATATTGTTGATTGTCTATTGTTTTATTTATTAAATTATTAACTTCTGATAAGAAGTGTTTTGTGACAGATATCTGATTTCTTAAATCATGTTGTTTTATTTGTTGATTTTTATTTAAAATACTTATAGCTCTATTATATCTTTCGCCACTCAGCGTCCAAGGTGTCAAAAAGCCATTTATAACTTTTACCTACGAGATTAATTAATCCTCTTTTAAATCTACGTGGTTTCAGATTATCTATTTTGTTTGATATTAACATTAGTGAGTTGTTAACTAAATGTTCGTAATCTATTACTTGGTACATTAGGTCTGGAATATAGTTTCATATTGTTCTCGAATTAAATTAATATTTGATTTTACGTTTCTTACTGGTTCGTTAAATTTAGAAATATCAACATATTTTACGAATGTATGTTTATATGTAGTTATTTGAGCTTTGCCTAGAGTCAGTGGTAGTATAGGGTTTTGTATTTTTCTAAAAGTAACGTCCGTCTGTTCATGTGTCACAAGTATTAATAGGGGCGTCAGCCATCTGGTAATTTTAGTCAGAGTCATCTGAAACAACAAGGGGTTTGCGTTTTTTTCGTCTTTATTTCTTTGGTTCACGGTGTCATTAATTGTCTGAATAATTTTTAAATGTTTGTCTAAGTAATTTGTTACTATGTCTTTTGTCGTGATGTTAAATGGATCTTTGGATATTCTTGTGAACATGATTTGAGATGGTGTCATTCTGATAATAGAATGAGTTGCATTGTTATAGCCTAAAATGCTTAATTTCATTAGTTTAGTGATGGAGATTTGTTACCTTCGATATGTAGCGTTATTATACTGTCACAGAGAGTACTATGTAATCTCTCGACTGGGGAGTTGCCTGTATGGTTTGCGGGTGTAGTAAAATATAATTGTATTTTGTATTTGTGCAAAATTCAATAAACGTGTCATTTTTAAATTCATGACTGTTATCTACTGTTATTTTGTGAGGTATACACATGTGTGATATAAAGGATATGAATGAGTCTAAAATTTCAGGTGCATTAATATTTGTATTTTATATACGCTTGTTCGTAGCGAGAAAAGCTATCAATAATTGTGAGAAATCTTTGTTTTTCTATTTGAAATGTGTCCATATTATATGTTCTAGTGGTAAATCGCCAATAGGTGTAGGGTTAAATTTAATTTTGTTGGGTCTACGCTCATAATGCCCTTCTTGACAAGATTTGCAAGTATTAATGTAGGCAGTTACATCGTCAATTAAATTTAGCCAATAATAATGTTTTTGTAGAGATAATTTAGTTTCGTTGATGCCTTTATGGGTAGTTTTCGTTTCATGGTGATACTTGTGATTGTATGAAGTGAATTAAATGGGTTTCAAATTGACAAGTGGGTAAAACTGTTGTTATCTTATATTTGTCAAATACAGGGTGTCTTTGGAATCAGGGTCCGGCACTGTCTTTGCTAATGTTGAATATAATTTGATTCTTAAAAGAATTTTTCAGCAGTAGGTATGGTTAATACTGGGTTTTCTAGTGACGTGTGCTGGGTTTGCGTATCCGTATTGTCTACGGGAGATTTTAGTTGTATGTCACTTATTATGAGTGCTTTTGTCTTTAACCTGGTCAAGGGGCCGGTGTTCGTTAAAGTAGATAGGCTGTCTTCTAGTTGTAATGATTCGAGGTCTGGGGTTAAAGATGTGTTGTCAGTAAAGTCATGTAATATTTTGTCTGCATCATGGTCATCCATATTGCCTATTATTGATGACGTTTCTACTGTGTTGAGTTCGACTCGTGATAGTGCGTCAGCGTTTGTGTTCTTTTTACCATTTTTGTACACTATAGTATAGTCATATTCCTCTAATTTTAACCGCCATCTGACAAGCCGCGAATTCGGCTCTTTTAAGTTGAACAGCCATTGGAGGGATTTATGGCCAGTTATGATAGTGAATTTACGTCCGAATAAATATGGTCTGTAGGCTTTCGTAAAACGGACTTTGCTTAATAATTCTTTCTCTATGGTGAAATAGTACAATTCTGCAGGGTTTAGAGTACGCGAACCGTAAGCTATTGGTTTGCCAATTGGACCTTGACTTAGTACTGATCCAAATGAAACGTTTGATGCGTCTGTTGTTAATAATAGAAAAATCTGGGTATTGTAAAACAGGATCGTTAGTTAATACATTTTTGCATTTTTCAAAAGCTTCTAAAAACGATGGGCTGTGTATTATCTTTTCGTTTTTTTTTCAAACATTACGTAAAAGGTATTGTTAATATCGCGAAGTCTTTAATAAATCGCCTAAAGTAACCTAAAAGTCCTAAGAAAGATCTAATTTCTTTTGCCGTTGTAGGAATGGGATATTTCGTAATTGCTTCTATTTTTCTAGGATTTGGTTTTATACCATCGGGTGTTATTACATGACCGAGAAACTCATGTCTTTACGTAAATATTATGATTTATCTATTTGAATTTTGAGTCTGTTTTCTCGTAATTTTGTAAAAACTTGTTTTAAATTATTAATATGTTCCTGAAGGGAAGTAGAAAATAGAATAATATCGTCCATGTAAACTAGACAAATTTTGTTTTGTAATTCTCTCAGGACATTATCCATTGCTCTTTGGAAAATTGCATCTACCTAATTTATCTAAGATATCGTCAATGTTTGGGATCGGGTATCTGTCATCTATCGTTTTTTCATTTACTTTTCGGTAATCTACTACGATATGCCATTTTCTTTTACCACTTGCGTCAAGTTTCTTTGATACGATCCAAATAGGACTTGACCAAGGCGAACTCGACAGTCACCGTCTTCAAGCATTTTATTAATTTGTTTTTGCACTTCTTCTTTGTGACAGTGGAAATCTGTACGATTTTGTATGCTTGGGTACTTCGTCGGTTGTTTTAATTTCATGTTTTATTTGGTTTGTAAATGTCAGTTTTGTTTCGTAGACATGAAATATATCAGTAAATTGTTTGCATAAATTAGTTATAGATTTTAGTTCTTCCGGTGTCAAGTGTGACGTATGTAATTTCGAAATTATAATATTACTCGTATTAACTGTGGGAGTTTCATAAGTATCAATTTGGAAATTATATAATTCGTACTCATCGTTAATTAAACACGCGTTAATAGGGCTTTTTAAAGTTTCTAAAATAGTCTGATTAGTTGGGTTGTAAATTTCAAAATAAGCGAAATTATCATGGGAATATGTGATAGTTTCTGGTATATATAATCCGCTAATCGAGTACATCTCGGGAATTAATATTTCTCCGTATTGTATAGAAATTGGAAATTTTTTTATCAGTGTTTCATTTGTTGAGATTTCGAATGAAAAATCAGTCTCGTATGGTTGACGATAGAGAAATGAGATTTGTTGGTGGTTATTAAATAATATTTGATTATTAAAATCTATCGACAAATTAATTTTTCTTAATTCATTTAGACCTAATATGCCATCGAAAAAGTCGTGAAAGTCAAATAATAAAAATTCTATTGTATGTTTTGATTGAAATTCAGAAAATGCAGGAATTTATTTATTTTTCACCTAATGCTGTTTTTAATTTTGATGGATGACTAAATATAGTTTCAGGAAAATATTTTTCAGCTATAGAGTGTCTTAGAATTGATATATGTGAACCGGTGTCAATTTGTTTAGCAGGAGATTTTTCTATCTGTATATACGGCAAATCTGAATTTAATTCTACTAAGGTTCTTCTATGGGAAGAGTACTGTTTTTGCGACTGTTCGTTATTAATTTCGTTATTTTCATTGTAATATTCTTGTTCGTTCTGGTAAGTTAAATTATTTTCTGTAAATGTACCAGACTCGTTTGGGTGTTTATCGTATTCGTGAACGTGTAATTCTTCGTTTTGGAAATTTCGCGATTGGAAATAATTTGGCTGCCTGAAAGGCATTGTTTGACTATGTGTTTGTGTTCTAGTTGCCATGGATGTTGTTGACATCGGGGTAGGTTGTTGTAAAGGCATAGTATTGTTCGGTTTTCACACGTTTTGTAGTTTGCCAAAAACTTGTTGATTACTGGGAAATGATTGTCACGTTATTTTTATGTTGGAAAAACGGCTTTTTGTTGATTTTGTAAATCAGCCGGAAATTGTGATAGGGGTCTAGGTGATAAATATTGTACATTTGTATTAGATTGTTTAAATCGTGGTGTCGAATTATATGCATGGTGATTAATTTTATGATTCGGAAGCATGTGATTGGGATTTTGTCTAATAAAACTGACGTAGTTTTCCACGAAACACCAAAACACTATATACTGCACTCACTCACTGCACTTTTGAGTGCAGTATATAGTGTTTTGGTGTTTCGTGGAAAACTACGTCAGTGTTATATTCACATCAAAGGTTCCGACCCACTCCAGGATTTTGTCTAATATTTTGTGTTGACTCTCTTTGTGTTGTACTGAGTAGTTCAAGTTCCTGTCTTAAATTTTCGTCTTCGCGAACTACTCTAAGTGCATCTTCTAGGGAATTCGCGTTATGATTTAAAATACGATCTCTCAGTCGTTCGGTCAAATGTTTAATAAAAGTTTTAAAAGCAGCATCCTCATACATTTGTAGACGTACTATTTTATCCTCAAAAGTTAGGGTTGTGTCTGAATTTAATTTAAAACAAATTTGACTACGAATATCTTGTATGCGTTTTCCGAAATTTGAAAAAAGATTTTTTTTGAAAATGGTCTCATTGCTGCCATTTCGGCTCCTAAACAATCAAAATCTCTAGGATCTCCAAAATTTAATCTCAAAGATGTTTTGACACTTTACCAATTATTTAATTCTAGTCTAGCACCGATTTACATCTGAGCTCTACCAGTCAACTTAGATTTTATTATTTTTAATATATAGTGATTTAATAATATCACTAATATCAATAATAATATTATGTGTATAAGCTGTGAAATTGATCTGCTGAATTAATAAAAATTCTAATAAATCCGTTTGTCCGTCATAGACTGGGACTGTGTCTGCAAAAGCTTTAAGCAAAACAAAATTTTCTTCTGGCATTTTGGATTCTGATTTTTCTAAATGATTATTATTATTATTTAATGATATTTGATTTAAGTTATCACTTATCTCTTCTATATCATCAAATATAGACATAAACTAATTTTATTTACTGTAAAATACGTACGAATTTATAAAAATAGGGTTTTATTAATTTTGCAAATAAAATAAAATGTGAATTTGAAATTGAAAAGTGAAATTGAAAAATTGACACTTACTTTTTTGTTTTACTATAGCTTATAAAAAATAATCTCGGCTAGCTCATGAAACTCTCTCAAGTTAGGTTCCCTGGTTCTGGTCACTTTGTTTATACTATGAAATTCTCGACTATTGCTGGCAAATGAATGAAAGGCAATTTTCTACCCAAACAAACATATAATTTACACACAAATAAACAAATATACAAACAGATAAATACAATTTTGAAATTTACAAAGATCTGAAATTTTTATTATTGCACGTTTCACCAACCTTACTCGAATTTAAAACGAGAACACCCTGTATAGCGCATTCCTCCTTAGTTCTCGTGGATGTCGCTGCGTGGCTTTTTATGCTGTCATCTGATTGGACTGGAACTAATTTGTTGTTTTGAAATAAACGGTGACTCTATCGATGCACAAACCAAACACTTTGCTTTTTTTAAAGGAACTATTTCACTTTAAATGCCGATGTGGCATATTTACTTGCACTTTCCTTTGTTGATTCACTGTGACACTGGTTGGATTTCTTAAATTACTTACAGGTAAGTTTACATTCTTTAAAACATTTCTTGACAATTATTTACACATTGGATCTGGGACTTTGCACACTATAAATAGCTTCCAGGAATATGGAACATGGTAATTTTCTTTTAACTTATTTCCTTTTCGTTTCTAACCTCACAAAAACTTTATTTTCCATACTTTATTATCTAGCAAGCCATGCTTCAAATTTGAGGTTAGGAGTTTTTAACAAAATAAGGTAGTACACCCCTTTGAGCACCATCAAAAACTGTTTCTCTGCTCGAAATCATCCAATTATATGGCTTGATTTCTAATTTACTTGTCAAAATTCAACTTTTAGCCTACTATGGTTTTTATTAAATTTTTATAAATTTTGTATTTTCTATGTTCCTGTAGCTATGAATGATCCTTATGAAAAACTATTTTGATATTCATTTACAATAAAATTTTCCCCATCTTTTAACATGCAATACTCTGGGTTTTAACAAAATTTTCTACACTTCTAACCTAACTTAATTTACACCCATAAATATAGAAATAATGTTTAATATTTAACTCAGAACCTATCTATTTTAACAAATAACACAATTTCAAACCCTACCTTAATTATTCTAATACTATACATTTTAGCTTACACTAATACAATTTTATTCTGATATGACATGTTTTATTCGTAGATCATATACCTTCACCAACATTGATGTCTAGCCAATTGAATACACATTCTGCTGCCCTAAATTCATTTGTAAAATGTCTATGGGATATTGTCTTTGCACCAGGCTGTTAAAAGTCTTAAGTTTACACAAAATTACAGAAGCTGTGAGTGGTTTTACATCTCACTGTTACCTGAACATTCACATTCCACCTAATTTGATGGCTGGACACTATTTAACTATTCCAATCTATGTGCTCACCCATGACTAGGTAAGTCTTTCACCTTTTCTTACTGTACAACACATTTTTGTTGCAAAACGAGACATTAATTTATAAAACGTAGCACTGTTTAATGTTCTTGCCATTACTACCTAATAATCTCAATGTTCTCTGTATAACTTGTACTTTTAGACCTAATTTAACAAAATGTTTATACTTTATATACTTTTTAGATTAATGACTGAAGAATTTCACCTCAGCAAGCATTTCCAGGCCTGTCTGCGGTTCATAAACATCACTTTTGCAGTTCCTTATCTACCGTACTCTGACTAGTAGATTGTACACAACACAATACTGATACTTTGGTAAGTCTATTACATTTTAAAACTATACAGTTTATTTTCACCATGAAACGATGTGTGTTTCATATTATCGTCTCACTTTTACTTAAATTTTACCTATTTTACATAACCACTGTCCATGTCCTATCTCCCATAGCCTAAACTTTACCTATTTTACATACTAGTTCTAATATTTGATAATTTTTTCAGCTTTCTGACTGTCTTTGGTGCTTTTATAACTACAAATCCTCACTCAACATTGGATCGACACTGTCTATTTGGGTTCAACAGAGTTGCTGGCTGAAATCTACACTACGACACCAGTTTTATACATCGTCCATGTTAATTAACAAATTTTTATCATATAAACATTTATGTCAACCTATTCTAATCTTATATTAAAATTTTATGTTTGCTTTTATACACAATACTTCCCCTATTCATTCATCCGCCTGCAAAATTCAAGAAAATCATATTTTACTGTTTTCAAAATCATTTATTACTCATATAATGCACAATAATATCTTCCAATCTATAAATTGTCTCTGTATATGGCTTATTAACTCTGTTTCTTTCCAAAATTCATTTTATAAAAGTATATTTTTACTCATAAATACTTCCAATTGTTATTTTATTATAAGTCACCCGATTTATGTTATTATATTTTATTTTTATGGTCTGAATGCTACTATCCGTTATATATATATATATATATATATATATATATATATATATATATATATATATATATATATATATATATATATATATATATATATATATATATAAAAGAAAAGTTAAATTATTGGGTATGCCCGCATAGAAAGTAACTAACCGTGGATACGTGTTTCAACCTTACGGTACTCATCAGCACGGTGAGGAAAAAAGTTGAAAGGATGGGCTCTTCTTTTACTGTAATGTAATGATTCCGAAATCTCATTTTTTTCTTTTGTATTATATATATATATATATATATATATATATATATATATATATATATGTCGTGTAGATGCAAAGACTGCTAAATGCTTCAAATGTCTATTCGAGATAAATGAACTTAAAGCATATGCGTAAATTTATTTTCGTCAGAGGGTTCTGAACCTCACCTACGGATGGAACTGACCTATAAATTCCGTTAATATTTGTCTCATTAATCAGTGTGCACCAGCTGGCGGTAATTTTCAATTTTAAATATGCAAAAAGCGAGTTTTGCACCTTCACTATGCATATAGCAGGTATTGACTGAAAATGTTATTCAAAAATGATTATTGTGTCCACAGTATAGTATGGTAACTCTTTTATTATAAAAATACTAAACAGATAGGTAACAAATACAATAAAAAAAATAAAAAGTCAAACAACTCAAATCATTATGTCTACTTCTTTTGTAGGCAGACAATCAGCATTGAAGGTCACGTGGTATCCCATTTTGCACTTCCATTGGCTCTCGCGCATAAATCAAGTTTTGCAACTTAATCACCCGAGCATAAAGCGAGTTTTTGCATCTACAAGTAAACTTTGAGGTCTTATTTCTATATCATAAATCAGGTTTTGAGTCTTTATGGACATGAAACCGAATTCATCAGAAAAAACTGCATGTGCCTCAACACAAACCTAGTATTTCTCAATTTTTGCATATAGAAGCCTTTGCATCTACACGATTCATATATATATATATATATATATATATATATATATATATATATATATATATATATATATATATATATATATATATATATATATATATATATATATATATATATATATATATATATATATATATATATATATATATATATATATATATATATATATATATATTATATATATACATCAGTTTAATAATATTAAATTTATACCAAGTAGAAAATAACTTACTACATGTGATTTTTTGTTACTATTTCTTTTAATACCATGTATATCGATTTAATAATTATATCAAATTTATTTATATTACGTTTAATCTTTAAAATTTATAAAAGTAAATATTATTGCACTATGATTGATTTCGTGATCACTTGCTTAATTTTAAAATCGCAGGAAATTAAATTCACTAAAAACTAAATTTTTCTTCTAATTTTCTTTTTTTTATGATTTATTAATGAATTAAAATTCGCAAAAATTAGAATACGATTGCCTATGGATGATTTCATCATTAAATTATTCACTTGCATAATTTAAAAATTGCAGGAATTTAAAATTCTCAAATTAAAAACTAAATTGTTCACCAATTCTTACAATTAAGAGTTTAGGAAAAGAAAAGCAGGAAAATACTTGGCTTACCTTGTTAGTAGTTAACAATCTCCTGGGTTCTACTGCTTGAAGTTCAAGACCAGACTGCGCCAATTAAGCTCGTTGCCAACCGGACTTCGTTTTTAAAAAACAAATATATAAACTTAATACATTTATTTAAGCACGTTGACAGTTACATGGATTCGAAGTAATAGAACAAAAATATAAGGTTCGATCTGCCTTTGTATAACTTTTCTAACAAGTTGGTTATTCATTATGTTAAAAGCATGATTAGATTACTTGATGGAAATGTATAAAAATGTATATAATAAATATCTTAACATTAGTCAATTAACAAGCTTATATTTATATGTTTAAGTTAACAGGTCGAAAAACAGGAAGCTGTTGGTGGTCCTAACTAACAATACATATATTATATTCAATTATATAATTAACTGGTGAGGCGGAAGCCCCAACTTTTTTAATGACCCGATATAATATTGGGTTATTATTATTATCGACCTACCAGAATGTAGGATATCTTATAATTTACATTTTAATCATATTAATATTTCTGTGCAAATTAGTGATTAATATATTTACATCTCTTTCTAGGTAAGAAGGAAAAACTCAAAATAGCCGAGCGGGACCTTCAGATTCGCAACAGCAGGGTCCGCAAGGGAGTTCTGAAGCAACAAACAAGTACAGGCCACCTGAACAGAAGGTGCCGAAGGTTCCCAAATGAACAAACAAGAGCAGCAGCAAAAGATACTTCCATCCACGACCTATCCAACCCAACCATATGCTGCACAACCAGTTGTTCCAGCTGTACAAATAGCCCGTGATAAGCCACTATATTCGACTATGTTAACACAACCATCGCAACCACCACCAGGTATCTAAACTGTTCAGCAAAGCCAGCAACAGTCAAATTCTTGATGAAAGATTATACAAGTCATCAAGCCAGTAAAATATATTTTCCAAATATTTAAATAAAGCTGATGTAAACTTAAATTTTGTAACATTTTGCCTCAAAAAAAGGAGTTAGGATAAAGTTGGTAATTTAATATTTTGAAATGTCTTAATTTAGTTACAAAAATGTCAGTCAAAAGAAAGAATTTATTGAAAAATATGAAATGAATTATTATTGACCGTATCCGAGGACACATTACAATAATTATTTTTTTTAAAATTTTTAACATTTTAAGGTACGCTTTTAAAAATTTAATAAAGTACGGCAGGAATTAAATTAGAATGATTTCTTTAAATCTGATGAAAAATTATGTGCAGGCCACATCATATATTTCATTTCGGACATCTGAACACCATGCAGAAGCATACATAAAAATATTTTGCAGGGACGTTTTCAGGAGTGTGATTTTTTTTTTCAGTATCCTAGATATTCTGTGTACAGTGTATATACATTTTTCGATTCAGTGCTCCTAGACTGGTGAGGCGGTAACCCCAACCTTTTAATATAATATTGGAATATTATTATTATTTCTCCCTCCCAGAATGTATGATATCTTATAATTAGGGTTGGCAAATCGGTCCGCATGTCACGGTGGTACCAGGTAGAGAATACCCAAATACGTTAACTGACTTGTTTACTATTTTAGCAAAGACTAACAATTGTTATGCCTCGTTGTGTATACAACGTAATTTATTATTCTCCGTTGTATTGTTGATGCATTTTATTTGTTGTATTTTATTCTTAATAATAATGATAATAATAATAGGTCTTTATTACGAAAGCATGTACAATACAATACATACATCCATAAAGGCGAAGTCTGGCAAAAACTATTCCACCAAACCTTATATAAAAACACATTAAAGAATAATTATTAATCATAATGAATATGAACTGTTATAGAAAAAATATCAAATATATATATATATATATATATATATATATATATATATATATATATATATATATATATATATATATATATATATATATATATATATATATATATATATACTATATATATAAATGTATATTAAGAAAGAAGTAGAGAAAAAAAATGTAATATAAATACACATAAAAACATACGTAAATGAAATCTAAAAAGAAAAAAAAAGATGTGTAATTACAATGATTATAAACCATAAAATAATATAAGATATCAAATAATGCAATAAAAATAGCAAATAGTAAATGTCATACTGCGAACTCAGAGTGAGAAAAAATAAAATAAAGATTATGAAAGAAGAAAATATTTCTTTGATTTTCTTCGAAAATTGTCCACAGGAAGACATTTTAGAACATCATTTATGCTATTATAGATTACGGCAGAGTTATAAGAAAAAGATCTACGAAACAAGGTTAGACGATAAGACGATAACGATAATTTATTGTATGTCTCAAATCGATATCGTGAATATTATTCCTAAATAACAATTTCTCACGAAGGTACAATGGCGAGGAGAATTACATAGAATACGGTGGGTGAATAACAACATATTAAATTTATACATTTTCAACTCGTAACCATCCAAGATCATTTAAGGTTTGAGGAAGTGCGATGGTATTTTCAAATACGATAAACAAATCGGCAACAGCTGTTTTGTATTTTTTTTGTAAATGATTTTGTGTTATTTTATCAGGCAGCTACAATATACGACATTACAGTAATGTAAAATAGGTAGTACGAGTGATTCTGAAGTTTTTTCGTAATTTTAAAGTTAATAATACTTATATTGTTATATAATAATTTTAGTACTACATAAGCTTTTTTTACTATTAAACCTACGTGTTCTTTAAAACTTAATTTTTCGTCGTAAATTAGCCTAAACTTTTTACTCTATTTACAATAGTTAGATTTTTGTTAGATATTTTTAATTTTATGTTCTCTTTTTACATAGTTATAATTTTTTTTATTACAGAAACATATTACTGCGCATTTGTCAGCATTAGTTTTAATTTTTGATATTAATTTAATAAAGTATGCAGACCTGCAAGGATAAATAACGGTCATACGCTGACAAAGTGACTAAATTTGTAATCGGAATCCCGATTTATTCTACAATGGTACTATAATTTTAAGGTGTACGAGACAGACCTGATGTGCTGGGACAAACGTGATTGTAAGTGTCACGTAAATTTTGTGCAACATAAAACAGAAAAAAATGGCGTGCCTTCGACAACACAGTTTATGTTCCATTTGCTCTTAATGCTGATTGCCTGTGATGTTCCGCTGCACATACTCGATAAGCGATCATTTCAAGAGTTCTGGAATAAATACAATCTCGGGGTGACGTTCGCACAATGTTGCGTAACTATGTACCAACTGTAAGCGAAGACATTGTAAACACGGTCAAATGTGTATTAAAAAGTACACGGCTTGGTTACGTGTTGATGAGCTGACGATTATAAAAAAATTCTATTTTAAATGTTATAGTACGTGTACTGGACCTTCTTAAACCAACATTTCCACTGTTACTAGCTAGTAAAGGCTAAATGAGTGTACTGGCCAAACAATTACGCAGGTAGTGCTGGAGACGTTAAAAATTTGATCTTCAGAAGTCAAGTCGTGGTGTTGCTGACCGATGGTGCCTACGACAATGCGTTTGGTAGGCCGTTCTCTTCAAGAACACGGTTGTAGGTTGGTATATTATGCTCAACGTGTAAAGGTCATGCCTTTACATCTTGTGGTAGAAACTATTCGACAAGGTTTTCCAGAGGTAGATGCATTAATAGCAAGTACAAATAAAGTGCTTCTTAAATTTCCTAATCACGCATTTCATAGCAAGTGTCCTGGTATTCCCGAACCACCACAGCCGATTCTTACACGTTGGGAAGGTGGTTGGAGGTAGCACTTATTGTGCTGAATATTCTAAACAAATAAAAGCTGTGATACTACAATTCCATCCAGAACGAAGCTGCACCTATTAAGAAAAGCCAGATAAAATTCGAAGATGTTTCTGTTGAAACAGCTTTAAAATCTATTCACAAGAACTATAAAGGATTCACATGACACCATGCAAAACTTACAAAACAGTGCGTTGTCGTTAGCGGAGTCACTGCAAATATTGGCGAAGTAAATCAATTGCTACACTCTATAGGTGATGCAAAAAATGAACCGTTGGAGAATAGTTTGTACGTTTGTTACAGCAAGACACTGTTTTACCAGATTAAGACAAATTTGTGATGGTACTGATGGTGCATCTGCAGATCTGTTAAGTGAGTTCAAACACTATTTTAAGTATGCTTGTATTACATCTATAGATGTCGAATGGTCGTTTTAAAATGTAAGCATATTTTTTCACCACATCGAACATTACTCTCGGAGACAACCATAGAAACATACATGATGCTGCAAAGTTTTTACAGATCTTGTCTAGTTTGTGACAACCAAGCTAGTTAAGAGGGTAAGTTATTGCCTACATTGTTATAAATTGTAACAGTTTATCGCTTTTATTACTAGTTAATTTCTTTTATAACACTTATTATGATGCGTACGCCTATGTCTTGCGGCGCATTTTTGCCAACTCTACTTATAATTTACATTTTAATCATATTAATATTTCTGTGCAAATTAGTGATTAATATATTTACATTTTCTTCTAGGTAAGAAGGGAAAAACTCAAGATAGCCGAGCAGGAACTTCCAGGTTCAGCAGGTGCCGGAGGCTCCCAAAAGAAGAAACAAGAGCGGCAGAAGAGAGACTCCTGGCCTGCACTAACACAACCAGGTATCCCTCATCAACCACCACCAGTTGTCCCAGGGGCCTGGGATAAACTACCATCATTGACTGTGTCAACGCAAACACAACCACCACCAGGTATCCCTCATCAACCACCACCAGTTGTCCCAGGGGCCTGGGATAAGCTACCATCTTTGACTGTGTCAACGCAAACATCGCAACCACCACCAGGTATTGTTACAGTTTAGACACGTGTTTGGGCTGTGGTTTTTGTCTGGCATTTTCTATTTATCTTTTTCTGTTGGGCGACACGTGACTTTTTGCCAGAAATGTATGTATTTGTATTACTTATTACGTGTTTTAAATGTACTTTGGTGACTGGAATGGATTTTCTCAAGGTCGATTTTGGTGGTTAGAGATACAAGTTAGCCAGATCTTGACCTTTTTGATTTTTTCTATGCCTTTGGCCGTGCTGAGTAGGTGTTCAGCAAACTCCTCGTCGGCGGTCTTAGCTTGAGAGACATTTTACTACCTTAGATTTGTTGTCTAAGAGTTATCAAGCGGCATTTTTTATTGATTTTTTTAAGAGAGGGCTAAAACAAATTTGCACAGGGGTCCCTGGCAATTTGGCTCTCTTCTAGTCTGAAAATGACTTTATGAAATACTGAAAAATATTTTTTTCAGTCAGCTTTTATGTAAAAATAAAATTGAATAGGGGTCTATGTAAAAACGTCTTTTTACTTGAACAGAGGGTTTCTTACAAAAAGGCAAATTTCACGTCCTGAAAATGCTTTAATATTGATGACTGAATTTATTTTCCAAGTGAAAAATAATTTTGGACAGAGGGTCCCTTGCAAAGTAGGAATTTACTAGTGAAAATAGATGATTTGTGAAAGTGTAAAATTATTTTGACTAAATCGTTGACCAAAAATAAAATTTGACAGTGAGTCCTTTAGATTAACGTAAAATCACAATCACAAAATACTTTCGAAAAATTTCTTAAAGAATTGTTGTAATTCAGCAGACTGAACGGCAAGTTGACCAACAACTCGGTTACTACTATCCTGCCAAACAAAGAAAAAATTTTTTTATTAAAATTTTCTCAAGTCGGATTCGAGAAAAAGTATGTTTGAGCAGTGTATCTCTTTATGCTAAATGCAATTATGTTGTAATAAAAATAAATTTGAAAATTTATTTTTAAACGATGTCCAAAATTATTGAACATTTAAAAAATTAAATTTTTGATATCCTGGTGGACTAACAAAACGATTTGGATGAAATTTATATTTTATAAAAATTTTCGGTCGATCAAAAAAAAAAAATTTTAATAAAATGCTAAAACTTTTGTGGCAGCCTAGTAAACACCTGGGAAACTTAGAACTAAACAAATTTTGTTGAAAAAAAGAATTTTGTGTCAAGTGAAGCTTTGATTTTGAAATAAGTTAAATTTTCTAAAATAAAACTGAGGTTCGGGACTCTATCTTAATAAACTTAGCCTCACGAAAAAATAATTTTGAAAAATGATGAAATTCCTAAGTATGTAAGTTGTTTCCTTACCTTGCCCTAGGAGGTCTTAGATGATGATGTTTTTTAGCATAAATGCTTATTCTTTTATTTTTAGACGACCTACGTGCGTAAGAGCTCGTATTATATTTTTTTGTATTTTATAAATAAGACAATTTGAATTTCAACAATGAAATCTGATGACAGAAGACCTCAAACCAAAATCCACATTCGTAGAAGATGTCGAAGAAGAACTTCTGTGCCTGTTAATTTGTTTCGTTTGTCTTGTTCTGGACGCCGTCTTCGAAGAGTACCAAAAAATAACCTAGCGTCGATATCTTGATTAAATTTCTTAGTAATTAGTGTCTTCTGGAGCCCGTGCCGCGGCGAGTCCTCGACGCACGCACGCACGCACACACGCAAACACACAAACACACAAACAAACACACAAACACACACACACACACAACTATGATGCAGGAATATCGTCGGCTACCAGCGTTCTTGCAATAATTTTCTGAGAGTCCAGTGACAAAGTTACTGTGTGCCACTTTGGCGGGCTTGTCGGATTCACGGCGTAAACTAGTCTCACTGCCAAGTGACATCGGCCCTTCCAAGGCGCGATGCGAGTTTATGTTGCTGAAGGCTTATAGACTTATGATAAACTTGTCTAAAGCAGTCAAAAACGTATACATACGTTCTGGACGCAAAAAATTATCAAAAGCAAGAAAAATGTCAAAACGTACTACTAGCGTTTTGAGGGCAAAACAGACAAGAAGCTCGAATAGAGTCTGGCTAAGGTTTTATAGTTTAGCGAAGGTGGGCTACGCCTCTTTTATGGTGTCCAGCCAATCAGAGGCGAGCCACTTAGGGTAGCCGATGACAGTTGATTACGGCTGGGGTTTCGCTCTGGGGAACGCCTTATTGTGGATTCCTCCAAAGAGTAGTTGTTTGGAGCCGTAAATTCAAGACTTCTCAGCCTATGTTGTTGCACATCAACCGCCTCAGGTAAATTATGATGGGTGCGCTCGGGGAGCGCAGTGCTTGGACCCGGGACGGCGTATTCGGGGTTGCCACTGACGGTGAAGCCATACAGTGGTGGAAATTCTTCTAAAGGGCCTTGGTGGCTAAACTGTACGTCGTGTGCAGGTACAGTGCTTGTGGTGGGGGGAGCAGTGACTGTGGTAGTGAGGCTACCAGCTTCTGAAGCTGAGACAGGCCTCGGGTGCTCCATTACTTCTTTTTTCTCTTCTTTCTTATAGAGGTCTAAGTGGCAAGACCTGGTGAAACTCGGGAGAGCGCTAATACTCCCCGAGGTGAGATTAAGGTTAGTAAAAATAGAGGCCAAGGCGCTAATACCTTGGCTGTTAGTAAAGATCTTTGGTAGGTCCTGTACAGGGCGCTAATACCCTGATAACTTATGTGAGAAGTTGTTTCTGACATAAATTTAATATTACACTTAATATTAATAGAGTGTCTGTGCCTGCACTAGGTGAAAATGGTGAAAATATGCTCTGGTGGTGCGTGCACACTTGTTTAAAGCTATACACTATAGTCTGAGTTGTTTCACTGATTTTATATGAGTAAAAGTTACTAGCTATGTTGACACAAATTATTAAAATTTTATGAAAATTTTTCTAAGTCGACGCAGGGCGTCGCGCCTGGGTGGCGTGGAATGTCTTTGCACTAGTTTTAAGTTAGGCAGGTTAAATCCAAGCAAGTCGCGCAGCGACCCGACTTGGTGTGAAAATTAGAAAGTGCACTAAAAAATGTTCAGCTTCCGTCGCGGAGCGGCGGAGCTTAATGTCTTTTGGCAAGCTGTAAAAGTTCTAAAGAGCACTGAAAACTAAGTTAGGCTGATGGAGAGCAAGCAGATCGCACGGCGATCCGACTTGGCTAGAGTTTTGGAAAGTGCACTAAAATGGGTGAGCAGCAGCCGTCGCGTTGCGGCGGAGCTTATTGTCTTTGATATATATGGAACAGTTATAATGGATGCTAGTAGCTAAGTTAGGATGATAGAGAGCAAGCAAGTCGCACAGCGACCCGACTTGTCTTATGTTTATAAAGTCCACTAAAAGAGATAACGTCTTTGGCAAAGCCTGACTGTTACAAAGCAATACACACTGTAAACGTGCGCTCACCTGGTTGTCCTGTGTCCGGCGTCGGCCTCGAGTCGTTGGGAACGGCTGCACTGGGGAAGCGAGCGGCACAGAAGCTGAAGGAAACACGACGTTCACTTTTAACAGTATATTACACACACAGTAAGGGCGATACACAAAGTAACAAAGCAGTAACTACAGAACAGCTGAAGCCGTGTCCAGCGTGCTTGCAGTAAACAGGCAGCAAAAGGTGTTATTAAGAGAATTCCTAGGAGGAAATGTATAAAATATGCTTGGCAGCAATAAATGCACTTGTCTTCTTGTTAAAAAGATCAGTCTGGGACGCATACGGCGTCTGAGACTTCAAAATAAAGCAAAAAAAGTTAAAAAACACAAACGTGACCCTGCTGGGACGAATGCTAGACAGGCAAGAAGCAGTAAAAATGTTAAAACTTAAAATAATCCAAAACGTGATGAGCACGGGTTGGATGCAAAACGCACAAGAAGCTTGATTAGGGTTAGGATTAATATTTATACTAAATGGGAGGCCCGGCTACACCTTACTCTGGTGCGCCAGCCAATCAAAATTAAGCTGGTTTATATATAACCGGCGACACAGTTTGAGTCTCGTATAAACAAATCTAGCGGTTAATGAGGCGCTGTGGAAACAATGATTGTTGCCTAAAATTATTATTAATATTTTTTTCTGAAACTATTTTACTTTGATGTTCATTGTTATTTATTTAATTGACTTTATAAAATTATTTTTTAGGTGTGCTAAGATGCTAATCATCTTTCAAAATTCGTATGCAGAAATTTAGCATTTATTTATTTATTTTACGATGGCTTTGGCTACTGATGAATATTTGCCTCTGTCGACTATTAAAATTGAAAATTTGGTGTGGCTATTCTGAAAGCAGTAAAATCGTTCAAACTGGTTTGTACTTATTCCTTATGAATGTTTCTATGAGTTTTAGCTATTTTTACGTTTGTAAATACACCGCGACGCCTGTCGTCGCGCTTTTGCCGCAGAGCGGCTTTTTGATGAAAATTGCAGAGAAATAACCGAAGTCAGAGAAGAAGTAGCCCGACTCAAACAAAATTAAGAGAAGGGTGGCCAGTTGGTACTGTCGTCTGGTACTAGGTTACAACCACCTTCCTTTGACGGTCAAGGTTCATGGTCAACTAATAAGAGACAGTTTGAGGCAGCTGCACGTTCAAATAACTAGAATGATGAGGAAAAAGCAACAGCATGCTTATTAGTACTAAGGGGCCAAGCATTAGATATGCTCCAAACAATTTCTGCCGCACAGCAACAAAACATTTTGGTGGCAGCGTTAGAACTAAGATATGGCGACCAACATCTTGTCCACGTATAACGAGGTGGAGAAAACCTCCAGGAGTTCGAGGCTGCGGTAGAAAGATTAGTCCATCTAGCCTATCCTGATGCCCCAATGGAATTTCAACAACAGTTAACAGTTGGTACATTTATTGATGGAGTAAAGGACCAGGCGATTTCTTAAGTTGGCCAGGCGTAAGCTTAGTAGTGAGGCTTTAGTACATGAACTGGAGATTGAGGCTGCCTATAAGGATACCACACAATCAAATCAGAGAGTACGAGCTGTGAATGTGGAGGAAGACAAGCCAGACAACACAACACAAAACTTGATATCTGATCTACACAAGATGATGACCCAACTACTGACAAAATCGAACTCCCAACAGAGACAAGACCAACAACAAAGTAGTGGGAGGCCGAATGGAGGCATTCGTTGTTATAGGTGTGGCAAAGTGGGCCATATCCTGAGGAACTGTCGTCAGCTCAGCCCAGAAAGGGTAAATGCTGCTGTGGTTGAGGAGTCACAGGAAAACTAAAGATGGCTGACAATTTGGGGGCTGCGCTGGCCAAGAAATGTTCTGACCCCCGAGAAATAAAAGTTTCCTAACTTCGGAGAGTTCAAAGTAGTCTATTGTTGGAGGGTTATGTAAATAAGAAGAAATGTGTGTTCACAATCGACACAGGAGCTACGTCATCAATAGTACAGGCAAGATTCATAACGGGTTTCAAAGTAAATAAAGGACAGAATGGATAAGTCATCCGGACAGCTACGGGAGATAGGGCGGCGGTTCATGGGGAAGTCGACATGGAGCTGCAGATTGGCCGCTTATGTTTTAAACAACAAGTTATCATAGATGACATTACAGATGACTTCATTTTAGGATTAAACGTTATGGAAAAATATGGATTTGTACTTGACGTTGGAGAACGAGTTCTCAGGATTGTAAATGAAGAAATTATTCTTTCAACGGCAGATGAAAAATTCTATAATATTAGGCTACTAACTTCGAGGACAGTAAAAATTCCTGCACGAACAGAGAAAGTAATTGAGTCCGTCCTGGAGGAAAATTCTGTGGGATACCGCTTTGGCCTCGTTGAGAAGGATGACTCAATTAAAATGACAGACAATGTGATCCTGGCAAGGATTTTACCACAGACTACAGACAAGATACCGATTAGAATGGTTAACCTAAATTCACACTCAGTGACGTTCAAAGAAGGCGAAGCAATTGGCACCTACGAACCAGTCACATGGATTGTGAGATGTAAAGAACAAATCATTGGAGCTTCGTTTACAGATATGGATCAAGAAGTTGTAAGGATGTTAAATTTCCAGTTAGAACATTTAACTCCAGATGAACATAGAGAAGCTTTAAAATTCTTGAAGAAGGAAAGTACAGTATTTGCAAAGGATACAGAAGCTCTTACAAAGACCAACATAGTGCAACATCGGATAAATACTGGTAAATCAGCTCCTATTCGTCAAGTCAACCACCTAGGAGGCTCCTATTAGCAAAACAAGAAGAGGCTTCTGCAATGTTACAGAAGATGCTTAAAGACGGAGTTATTGAGGAATCAACCAGTCTTTGGTCGTCGCCAGTAGTTTTGGTTGCTAAGAAAGATGGAACTTTAAGATTCTGTGTCGATTACAGGAAGCTGAATGACGTCACAAGAAAAGACAGCTGTCCGTTACCCCGAATTGATGACACACTAAGTACGCTGGCAGGTTCACAGTGGTTTTCCACTCTAGATCTTCGAAGTGGATATGGGCAAGTGGGACTTCATCCAGATGACAAAGACAAGACAGCCTTTTCGACAGGAAGTGGCCTTTATCAATTCACTGTAATGCCTTTCGGCCTGTGCAATGCGCCAGCGACTTTTGAAAAACTGATGGAACTGGTACTACGAGGACTAACTTGGAAGACATGCCTAGTTTATCTTTATGATGTGATGGTTATGGGACGGGATTTTAAGGAGCATTTGAAGAACCTTCAAGAAGTTTTTGGAAGACTTAAAAATGCACACTTGAAATTGAATCCCAAAAAGTGCCTAATGTTCCAGAAAGAGGTCAAATTCCTAAGACATGTTGTGTCTTCGGAGGGGACAAGAAGAGACCAAGACAAGATTTTCTCAGTACGAGATTGGCCGAGACTTTCAAATGTTCACGAAGTACGAAGCTTCCTTTACCTATGCACTTACTACAGACGATTTGTGGAATGATTTGCTGATATTGCGAAACCATTCTACCGGCTTACAGAAGGAAGGTTCAGTACCAATGGACACAAGAGTTAGAAACATCATTCAGAACACTAAAATCAGCACTGTGTTCGAGTCCGGTTCTTTCATACCCAGAACGGAAAGGTGTCTACGTATTAGACACGGATTCCAGTAATTCTGGACTTGGATGTGTTCTTTCCCAAATTCAAAATTGACAGGAAAAAGTAATTGAATACTTCAGCAAGACGTTGTCGAAGCCAAAACGTAACTATTGTGTGACACGAAAGGAACTATTGGCCATTGTCAAGTCCATAGACCATTTTCGCAAGTACCTATATGGACAACATTTTAAAGTTCGGACCGACCGTGCTGCATTAAAGTGGTTATTGAAATTGAAGACTCCGGAAGGCCAACTAGCTCGCTGGATAGAAAAAATGCAGCAGTACAATTATAAAATCGAACATCATCCTGGAAAATCCCATAGAAATGCAGACGCTCTCTCCATAAGACCCTGTCGGGAAGACTACAAGCACTGCCATCGGGTGGAAAAACAACAAGGGATAATAATTGTAAACACTGTTAAAATTGATGTTCCTGACGATTGGACAAAAGAGACATTAAGAGAAGAGCAGTTAAAAGATCAAGAAACTGGTCCTATTCTGGAATTGAAAGAAAGAGGAGCCCGACCTGGCTGGAAGGACATTTCAGACAAAGCAGTGAGACTGAAGGCTTTGTGGGCACAATGGGATTCCCTTAGACGGGAAGAAAATTTCTTTGAGATTGGTAATTCCCAGGTGTCGCATTCCAAAAGTACTCCAGGAAGTGCATAATGCAACGTCTGGCGGACATTTTGGCATCAACAAAACTCTCACAAAAGTACGCGAACGATTCTACTGGGTGAACAGCCGCCAAGATGTGGAGGCTTGGTGCCGTAGTAAATGTGAAGTATGTGGGGCAAGTAAGGGGCCGCGGACAAGAAATAAGGGCCAAATGAAACAATATAACGTAGGGGCTCCTTTTGAGCGAATTGCGATCGACGTAGCTGGTCTATACCCCATGACAGATGATGGGAACAAATACATCTTAGTGGCCATGGACTATTTTAGTAAGTGGCCTGAAGCTTATGCCATACCCAACCAAGAAGCAGCCACTGTCGCTTAAGCTCTGGTAGATAATCTAGTATGTCGATTTAGCGTGCCCCTAGAATTGCATTCAGACCAAGGAAGAAACTTTGAATCAGGGGTGTTTCAGAAGATGTGTCGCTTACTGGGAATTCATAAGACAAGAACAACAGCCCTACATCCACAATCAGACAGATTGGTGGAAAGATATAATGAAACCATGGAGGAGCACCTATCTGAAGTGGTTGAGAAACATCAGAGAGATTGGGACCGTCACTTATCTCTTTTCCTTATAGCCTACAGGGCCTCCATTCATGAAACAACAAAACAGACGCCGGCTCGCGTGATGTTTGGACGTGAGATTAGACTGTCATATGACTTGGTGCTTGGCACATCAGATGAGAAGCAGCTTTCCATAAAGTTAGTCAACGGTTATGGAACATTCCAGAGCTGGTACGAGACCGAATTGCCATAGCAAATGATCGCATGAAGGCTCGTTATGATCTTAAGGCGATTTCAGGAGGGTTCCAGGCTGGAGATTTGGTTTGGCTATATAACCCATAACGAAAGAAAGGCAGGTCCCCGAACCTTCACCCGCCCTGGGAAAGTCCTTACACTGTCGTCACCAGACTAAACGACGTTGTATATAGAGTTCAGCAAAGTCCAAAATCCAAGATGAAGGTGGTGCATAGAGAGAGACTAGCCAAGTATGCGGGAAACAATGAATTGCCTGATCGGGACGTTCAGGCTTAAGGAGGGGGCAGTGTTACGCCACTGGACTGTGTAGACTGGTTAGATGAGACTGGAATTGTACGCGAACGGCCGGAAATATTCTGGAATGCTCTAGACCGTGTGAATGGATGTATAAATAAGACGCACGGTGGGCCGAGACTCAGTCTTAAGTTGAACGTGAGTAAAGATGAAATAAAAAGGAGACTTATAAGTGTCCAAGTATGATTATAATTAAGACAGTAATTAATCTGTTGTTGTTAATTGTTAATTAGTAAATAAAGTAGTGAGTAAGTGTTACTTGGACCTTTAATCAACGAATCTACGAGTATAGGTGTTTGTGTGGGTAGCAAACATGTAACAATACTTTAGCGCACTATTTTGTCTCACTAATGATTTATGGGCCACTTCATACTTTTAAAATCTCACAATAAAAATCACTTTATATGAAAATGTTGGATAAGAGAAGATCTCGATTGAATAAAGTTGTAGTTCTACCTAACGGATGGTATGAAAATGTGCTCAATATAAAATACGGGTAACTATTTAACGATGGGCCATTGCGGAAGGTAGTTTTTTTCTTTTTCTATTTTCTTGGGGAGGGCGTAGCCGGCGCGTTAGCTAACCGGAGCAAGAGGCCCTCTTGAAATCCCCTAGTAGAGACAAGACCGGAACCGCTTTCGCATTACTCCAGTCTGATCCATTACCTTCCTTGTGACGCCATCTATCTTTAGTCGCTTCCCTACGTCCCTCGTCCACATTTGTGTTTAGGGGTTCGGGAGTAAGGGTAGAGTACTACTCTACAAATCTTGCTATCGCGCCCCAGTAGTCTCTGCTGCGTAACATGTTATCTATACTTCCTTCTAATCCTTGAACCATGTCCTCCAGGGAATCCAACTTTGCTCGAAAGTCATCTATTCTTTCGTTTGGGTAGAAGTAGCAGCTCACGTAGGTAACCCTTCTGCTTCTAATCCATACATAGCCGTCGCCACGTCCGTGTTTCTCGATATGTGCTCCGCTTGGATCTGGTACCCAGATAGCAGCGGTGCCTCTGAGGTCTGAGATCTAAGTCGGGTTGTCCATGTTGCGGTACTGTTTGCAGATCAACAGTATGTCGGCCTTCTTTTCATGCTTAAGTTGCGTAAGAAGGTTGGCTGCCGTTTTGTTCCTGTTCATATTACCTTGCAGTAGCTGTGGCATTGCGTGGTCTTTTTACCTTTCCAAGAGCTTCTCTGAAGACTTTACAGCTTCAAGTTTCTGCGATGTGGTCGACAGGTTCCTTGTCCTTTCGTTCGGTGCATAAGACACACAGTGGTCTTTCGCCACATGCTGCTGCTCTGTGATCTTTTTGCCACATTTGTAGCAGAGTTTGCTTCTATCTGGCCCTTTACAACCAGTGGACTGGTGGCCGTAGCCCAGGCATCTGTAGTAGCGTGGTACCAGCAGCCATTGCCTTCCTCTGCAGTTTACCAATCGTATTTTAATCCTGGTCTCTTCAGCAGCTCGGATACTCCCAGCTCATTCATTTCGACTATGGCCGTTTTCTACCCTCTATGGGTTTTTGACATTCGCACCTTTACCGGTCCTGCCGCGTCTTTTATATCTCGTTCCTACCACATTTCTGATGCCATCTTCATCTGTTACGCCATCCAAATCTCCAATCTCGACGGTTCCTCTCGGTACGAGATTTTTCACGTTTCTGGCCCACAGCTTCCTTGAGTACGCTGCTGATTTTTTCTTTATCTGCGGTCTTCCTGCCAAGCTCTAGCAGAACGTTCCCTGCTTGAGTCTCGCGAATTTGATGTCGACGTTCATTTCTTCCAGTCTGACTTTTTCGCGGATTTCATTCAGCACATCCGCGTACTTTTTCCCAGCCAAAGGCTTTATCAGCACCGCCTCTAAGTTTCTCGTCCTGTTCTGGTTTCGTTGCCCAGGGGTAGTATTACCCGTTATAGGTGTTTTCACTTCTCCTGTGGCGGTAGCGTTTTCCCTTCTTTTATGTCTTTTGTTCTGGACTAGGATACAGCCGTCAGGGTCATCTTCCCCCTTCTTCTTCTTGTCCATGCGTAGGGCTGAGCTTTATCCGCCGGGCTTGCAGTAGGTTCCCTCGTTCGTTTCCGGGCGTTGCTCTCAAAGTTGGCATTCTTCGCTCTGCGAGTCTCGTCTGGCGCTGCGTTTAGGTGTAGCAGCTGCTTGAACCGTTCTTTCTTTCACACCTGTGATTTTTGTAAGTTCCTTCGTTGCCGTCTTATTGAACTTTTGTAGCACACACTTTCGGGAATCTCTAGTGAACGTGAGGTGATCAGCCACATATCGCGCTTTCTCTAGCCCATCCTTAATACTGCGTTGCATATTCTTATGCAGTTTACAGAAGTCCTCCATCTTTTTGAGAATATGTTTCTCTACTTGCTCGTCTTCTTCTCTATCAAGTTCGTCGCTTCGTTTCCAGAGATTTTTGAGAGCGCTCTGATCACTCGCCATCTCCTGCCTTTCAGCGTCTCGCTGAGTGTTTCGATCATCGAAAACTACGTCGCTGTTGTGTGCACTGGGTGCAGCTTTGGTAGCAGTGTTAACAAAACTTTCGTCATCCTGCGGCAGAAAGTCGTAGGAGGCGCTTCTTACCCGAGGAAGAGTCCTTTCTAGTATACTGCGTCTCTTGAAGGGGTCAGAAATTTGGAACCCTTTTTCCAACAGTCCATGAGCCATATTGATGCCTTCCGATCTTTCGGTTGTCGCTTTTTTGCCCCACCCCTCCAGACCTGCCAACAGAATACCCCACACGGGTAAGATCTCGGTTGAATAAAGTTGTAGTTCTATTTCAAAGATGGGTGGAAATGTGCTACAAATAAAAACGAGTAACTATTTAACGATGGGCATGCGGAAAGTATCCGACTGAAACAGTCCTAGTAGTCAGGGGCGGACAGGAGGAAAGCCCGAGGGACTACTGGTAGAGGCTTACATATTTCTTTCCATAAATTGTTATGTCACAAAAATAAAAGAAAAATAAATACTTGAAAGAAATTTTAATAAAACATTTTTGAAAACAAATTTTATGATTTCTTCAGTTTATTTAAAATGCAATCAAAATCGATTGATTCTAACAGCTGTTTCTCAACGCTCATGATCATAAATGTCTCAGAGAGCGACCTTTATCTATTTTTAACAATTTTTAATTTACAAAAGTGTATTAAGTAGTAATATTTTGAATGAACGATAAAAAAACAAATTACTACTTAAGTCGACCAATTCATTGTTACGTTGCAGTAGTTAATTTGTATTAATTTTCCATTCCACTTTTAGGTAGATAGTCATCCAATTTATTATAATAATTTTTTAATCGGTGGTGCATTAGATATTCAGGTGATTATTTTCAGGAAAGATAAACAATTATTTATATATATCAGCTCTACATAAGGCATATCATTTAATTTAAAAGAGGTTTAGATTGTATGTTAATATATTTCCAAATTATGAGTAGTTTTTGAGACGTATTACTATCTTTATTCTTTATATCATAATCAAAAAGTAAAAAGATCTTTTGTCATATTATAATAATTTGTGATGTATGTATGTTTTTGAAGATTTTTGTAATCTTCACTTTGAGCGCCTGAGGGAAATCTAGTTAAGGCCCCGATAAGCCTCGAAAAGACACAGGCCCGCGCCTAACGGGCGTGCGATGCGTGCACCGCACGCGGGCGCATGCTTCTGGGGGCGCAAAATTACTGCACAATAAAAATTATAATTACTGAACGCATACTAATTTAATTTTTTAATACGTTTGAACCTTTATCTGACCGCAGCTTTACTTGACGAAGTTATAAAAGGAAAATTAGCAGACAACGGAAAGGGTGACACCCGGTTCTGGCAATTCCCGACGTATGCAATCTCTGGAACTGCCGATCGACCTGTCGCCGGTTTTGCCGTCGGTGTCGCTCGTGTCTGCAACTGGATTCTCGACTCACTTCGATTTTATCTGTATTTTGTCTTTATTTAGCTTACTGAAACCTGCGCTTAGCATCTCTTTTGTTTACGTCGAAATAAATGATGACGGGGAACCACCAACCACCAATTTTCTCTGTGGTCTGTGGATGTGCGTGTGTAAATATCAGTTTGTGATGTATTTAGTATAGGTATTTTGGTATTTAGATTTTTTAAAATGGTAAGTATAATTGGCATTTCAACAACATCTTAAAAAGGCCCATTCATTCCATTCTTCATCCGTTAATTATCATTGTCATCTTTCATCTTTTACATTAATTTAGCTACAAAGCTATATAAATGTTTCGCTCAACGGGGTTTAAGCACGGTGTTTGTAAAACAATGTAATCTAATTGATCTATCATATATCTATCGTTTACTAGTAGAACCCAAGTTAAGTAGCATAAGAAAATTACTACTGAAGTATCACTTATCCGATTTATTAACATGACTAAATTAATATACGGTTATAAAATAATTCTACCAATATCTTGCAGACTATATGATAACAGTTCTTGTTACATAACGGCCCGTGTCACGTATTTCTAGTGAACGATTCCTATTTGTTTATTATTACTGTAAATAGGAATCTATGTAAAGCCTATAATTAAAATGTTCGTTGTTGAAGGAACCTAGGCACAAGAAAACTAAGTTATCTGGTGCACAATTTCGTCAAATAAGGCAACAGAAGCAACAAAAAAAGACAAAATGTCTGGTTCTTTACTTGCATTTCTTAAACCCGACGAGTTAGGACCCTCAACCTCATCAGAATCAGATGTACCTCAGTCTCCTTCTGTAGATCCCCATTTAGAAGGTATTTACTATTTACTAATTTATTCATTTAGAGCGCGATAGCTATATCGCACATCTCAATTGATATAGGTTCTGAGGAAACCCCACAAGGTGAATTTTACGATTACGAATCTAATAAGTTGGTTGATAAAGATAATTTAGAAATGTAGCAGTCTCTAGTATCAAATAATCTTCGAGACATGCTTCCATCGGATGATCCAGGTGCATGGCCTGCAATTATTAACACAGATCTGGCACAAATATTAGTTACCAAAGGTCCTTTGTCCTTAAAAGTAACTGATTATCAGTACCCAATTAATGAGCATGGAAGAAGTTTTTTCAAAAATTATTTTGTTCGTAAATTGCCGAATGGTGAAGAAAGTACTAGAGAGTGGTTTTTATATTCCATTTCGAAAAATTCGGTATATTGTTTTTGCTGTAAAATTTTTGGAAAAATGAGTACCACTCTAGCGGACGGAGATGGATTCTCTGACTGGCAACATTTATCTTTGACACTGAAAAGGCACGAAACAAGCATATATCACAATCAAAACCTTAAAAGCTGGTTGGATTTACATAACATGTTGAAAACGAAAATCACTGTTAATCAAATGCAACTACGACTCCTAGATGCGGAAAAGAAACACTGGTAGGTATGGGGTTATCGAAAGAGTTATTTTAATCGTACAATATCTGTCGCGTCCAATGCCTTGCATTTCGGGGAACATCTAATAAACTATACGAACATAATAATGGCAACTTCCTTAAGGCAGTCGAAATGCTATCAAAGTTCGACCCTATTATGCGTGAGCACATTCGTCGTATTGAGGAATCAAAAAGCAAACAAGCTCGTATGCCATATTACCTAGGAGACAAAATACAAAATGAAATAATCGATTTACTTGGGACACAAATACAACGTAATATACTAAGCTTGATCAAAAAGTTAAAGTATTTCGCTATTATTTTAGACTGTACGCCAGACTTGAGCCATACAGAGCAAATTATGATTGTTATTTGGTTTGTCAATTTTAATGAAGAGACTAAAAAAGTCGAAATACGTGAACATTTTATCGACTTCTGTCCAATAACAGATTCAACAGGTAAGGGACTATGTGATTTTTTAGTTAATTTTCTTTCTCATATGAACATAAATATTCATGACATGCGTGGACAAAGTTATGACAACGGTGCAAATACGCGTGGTAAGTACAGCCGTGTGCAAAAACGCATATTGGATATAACTAACCCTGCATTTTTTGTACCGTGCTCTGCACATAGTTTAAATTTGGTTGTTAACGATAGTGTTAGTATTTCCCACGAGACTGTTGGGTTTTTTGACATCATTCAAGAACTGTACGTGTATTTTTCAGCATCAACAAAAAGATGGGAAATTTTAACCAAACATACAACTGAACTTAATTTAAAGCCCTTAAGTCAGACAAGATGGTCAAGTAGGATTGATGCAGTTAAGCCCTTGCGATACCAAATTGGTACAATATTTGATGCTCTTCTAGATAATGCATTCTTCTTGGGATATTGCCATTTCTCACAAAGCCTCGTTCTTTAGCCTTAAAAACCCAAAATTATAAATTTGTGTGTTCTATTTGCATATGATATAACATAACACTGACGTAGTTTTCCACGAAACACCAAAACACTATATACTGCACTCGACCCGCATTTCGCCAACCAAGTTGGCATCATCTGGAGATGATTGAAACTAAACTTATGCTAACAATCTACCCTATTTATACCTAAACTATTGTCACGGTTCACCGAACCGCCACGGTTCGGTGAACCGTGACCCACTAACCAATAAAGCGGGCTATTTGGGATAGGCCCTCTGTCACTATTCATATTATTTTTACACTTTATGATTTCCAAACTTTCAAATGCATCTAGCTGTCTAGTATTTGTTACATTCCTAATTAATCTTAAATTGCTAATATCTATTTTATGGTTGTTCTCAAATGCATGTTGGGCTACACTAGACTTATCTGTTTTACCATATTTGAGATGGGCCATATGCACTTTGAATCTAGTTTGAATTGATCGTCTAGTCTGTCCAACATATTTTTGACTAGTGTTCTTACAGCTAATTTCGTAATTCCTCGACTTTTCCTTTGTTTCAATTTTGTCTTTTGGATTTTAGATGAGATTGTTGCAAGTGTTGAAAGTTTAATTCAATACCTTCCTGACTCCTCTAAAGGATTTGTCAGAGAAGCTTGCAGAAATCAAATCTCGACAAATATTGTCACTAAAGTAAATAAAAAGTCAAAATCTACAAAAGACAGAAAAATTATCAAACGGTTGTGTGAAAAATATTGTTTTTATTTAAAAGCTGATAAGGGCAATAAGGTTGTTATTTTAGATAAAGAGGACTATTATGAAAGGGTAAACAATCTGATTAGTAATGGTCCTTATAAAAAACTTTCTAGAAATCCATTACCAAAAATGTACTTAAAATGTACTTAAATCCTAAACCTTATTACTCCAGCTTTAAATCGGAGGTTACATGTATCTAACTCAAGTGTACCTAGATTGTATTGCTTGCCTAAGATACATAAACCAGGAAAGTCGGTACATCCTATTGTTTCAGCAATCGGATCGCCGACTTACCACCTATCAAAATGGTAACCAGAATAGTTCGAAAATTTACCTATTGCACCACCTAGTTTCTCTGTGATTAATTCCAACGATTTCATTAAATAGAAGTTCTACAGAGAATTTCATGATTTTTGGAGAAAATATAATTCATGATTAGTAAGCTCTGTCAGGTGGTGTGATTTATTAGAAAATTCTGATTTGAGCCTTTACGTACACAACGATTTCTTTACAAGTGGATTCCTAATATACAGGGCACAAGCAATAAATCTGACAAAGTTATTTTACTCTGGGGGTGCCAATGGGCCGAAAGATCGAAATTAAATTGCACTCCACTATAATCCACCACACTCTGGATGCGAGATGCAGGTTGTCTGGCCGATTGTATCTTGCGCTCGATCTTTTTACACGCCCCTTAGCTTTCTCGACCCCGCTTAAAGTGTTTAACTTCTCACGGGGGACGAGTTGCTTTGCGGCGTTGTAAACGGCGCAGTTAATCTGCTAGATGTCTGCATCTTCTGGGTGTACCTCATCGATGACCGCGTGCGTCTAATCTTGTCAGGTCTTGAGTCTTTAGAGTAGCCCAGGTGTTAAGGCTTACCCTCGTCCCTACGTCGACTTTGGTGTACCCTATGAGATGTTCGGCTAGTGCGGCTGGCACTTCTTCTGGATACAGCACATGAAGCTCGTACCAGAGATTGCGATATTTGGTCCGTTTTTCCTCCTCCTTCAAGGTAATGTTTTTCTCCGCAGATGCAGAGAACTGGATGACATACATCATCTTGAGTTGATGGTCGAACAGGATTGTCAGGCTTGTTCACTTGGATTAGCCTGACCGTCGGGAACGAGTAGTTTCAGTAAATCAGGCATTTCTCGTTCTCGACAACGGACTCAATATCTCCGGGGACGTAAGGCAGCACTGGTGTCTGGTCTACCCCGCACGAGTACCTTAGATGGTAGTATAGCACTCATAACGCCGCATTTTGTCGGTGGATGTAGGCCGAAATCGCGTATATGAGGCATGCAGATAATATGTGCATGAGCGATTCCGGCAGGTCCTGCAGTTGATATCAGGAAACTCTATACGTCACACGTGGCTACGATAGACCAAGGTGTTGATAACACCATCTTGGCAGGCCATAATGAATCCCTCAGTCTCTGACTTAAGCCCGGCTGACTTTAAAAAGGCAAATGGTCGATAAACCCAGCGTTTATATGCTCTTATAGAAGACACCATGCTGAAGTTTGTCGACATGCTGCCGAAACAGTTTTTCTGTTCAGCAGCTCTGATTCAGGCTTTCACAATTTGGCTGAAATTCGGTGACTGACTCTACATCAGCACCTCGCCGGCCTCCTTGCCTGATGTCAAATGCGAGATCGTGTTCATCTGCGGTTCTTTTTGCTGCCTTGAACAATCCTGCTCCTACTCCTACAGTTTCGTGATGTTTTACAAACCGAAGAGGGATCTGAGCTCTTGAGGATGTTACATGCCATAATCAGTACTACTCTGCCATGCGTACACTTCAGACTCAAGAGTCCTCCTAGCTGAAAGGCAGCCGTCATTTTGGGTCATTTGTCGGTCAACACCGACGTTTTGTGATGTCATGTTATGTCGTCAACATGACTCTCATTGACATACTAATGTCATAGCCTACAGACATCATTTTTGACGTCAAAGTGACGCCACTTATTTACGTCATTTGTACGTCTGAAATTACGTCAGTGTGACGCCATTTACTTAAGTCATTTGTACGTTATGAAATGACGTCAATAGTTGACCCAGTGGCGGTTGCTGGAATTTGAAGTATGTCATATTTCAACATCAGAGCTTGGAACCTAAACAAAACACCAATGCAAGATTATTAAGATCAAATGTTAAAAGTATTATATCAACAACACTACAATTATTTTGTGAAAAAAAGTTTAAAAAATCCTGTAACCCTTAAATAGCTTATCTTCTTGCCAGTTTATTTAACATTTGCAAAACATTGTTTTTCATAATCAAAGGGCAAATTTATCGAAAAATTTTAAAATATCATTAAAAAATATTGATATTTGATAAAATTTACAGCATTTCGAAATTTTGTTTTAAATTTTTCTACATGTATAAAAACATCAAAATACCAAACATCATTAAAAATCAATATTTCATTATACAATAATTTTAAATTGGTCGATAAATTTGCATTTTGATTATGAACGAAATTTTTACAAATAAATATGTTAAACTGTCAAGAGGATATAGAGAGGGGTACAGGATTTTATCAACTACTTTTCATAAACTGCAATTGCAATTTTGTAGATACAAACCCTCAACATTTGGTCTTAATTACGTTGGAGTTTAGTTCCGTCCTCTGATGTTAAAATATATAGCATGCTCAATTTCAGCAGCCGCCACTGCATGAATTGTGCATCTGTATATCGTCGCCTTAATAAGAAAATTGCCTATCTCCATTTTGGCAAATTTTACAGGAGAAAGTAAAAACCAATTTTTTAAAGCAAAATTCACTTATTTCAAAGAAAGTCAATAATATATGGGTGTAATAGGAAGTATTACTTTAATTCTGATGGTAAAATTAGGTTTTATCTTATTTTTGTTAGTTATTGAGATGGGCATTTTTCTTTCAAAAAGTATCTAAAAAAACGGAGATAGGCATTTGTCTTAATCTTAAGAGACCATAACATAAATAAAGCCAATGAAATACTATAATTAAAGTTTCATTGCAAAAATAACCAATACTATAAAATTATTTTACTCATGAGGTAAATTAATATAAAAATCGTCATATTCTTTATTTAAACTTTGAAATAATGTTTTCATATTTTTCTTTTTTATTTTTCTTCTGGTGCTATAGAGTGAAGGTAGGTTCTTTGTAGAATTTTATTTCAAAAATAATTAAATTTGTGATCCTTCTGGGAAATTCATTCCAAGTGTCAGATGAATAACGGAGTTTATAGGTTAATGTGCCATTTTTATACTTCAATGCCTTAATATCCATAACTGTCGGATCTCCTACCAATCTTCCAGGACGAATAGATGTAAAATATTGTAATGAAGAAAAAATTTTTAAAAACTCGTGTAAAATATTCAACCTCATAAGGGTACGGATTCTGTCTTGCACTTCCACACACTTCAACGTAGTCTGTGGGTAAATATATTTTTGTTCATTTTAGAACCCTCTCAATGGATGAGTGTATTGAATCCACTTCCATTTGAGTATGGCCTTTTTGAAGATATTTTTGAATTATTGTGACCTCATTTACAGCAGCTAAATGATAAAGTGCATTAGAAAGAACGTTATTTCTATTTTGCCTTTTGCAATCGTCACTATAATTTTTTTTCCATTCTCCTTTGCTTTGGGTACAATTTTCTCTTCTAAAAAGTAAATCAAAAGAGACGTAAACCCTGTGCCGTTGTTTGTCCTTCAGCCTCATTCCAAAAGAAGCAATAGCCTTCTTTAGTTTGCAGATTGTAAATAGTAAAATTATGAACTATAAGCTTTGTTTTATAGTACATTGAGGAAACATTGGTTTTTGGAGATAAAAGAACAGATTGAAGATCGACAGTAAAAGTTATTGCATCTTCAGATTGCTTGTCCTTTTCTTTTTCGGCCCGAGCTTCTCTTTTAAAATTTGATGTTGCTGGTAAATTTCATCTGTAACATTTTTAGTGCGATGAGCGACGCAAACATCACACTCGTCTTTCTTTGTTCTAAACACTGATAACTTCATTTCTTGCATTGTATTATAAAATTTCGCACCTTATACTGGGCTTAAATCTTTTTCTTTACAATACTGATTTGTAGAATTGAAATAGGTGACTCTTTGATCTCCAAATAGGTTCTAGGTAAAGTCTACTGGAAGACGAGCGGCAATAGTGGTTCTCCATTTTTGGGAGATTTTCTAAAAACTCTTGAACACCAGATACTTTTTTTAAATCTCTTTTATCTTGAATCACTCTTTTTGCTTGATTTCTCATGTTCATCTGTTTCTTCTATATCTTCTTTTACCCAATTCACAATTCCACGCTCTTTTAAGACCTAGCGTTAATGAAAACATTTTCTTGCACACTCTTACCAGCTGGACACCGTGTTTAAGAAAGTATTTTATTGAATAATTGTGTTCCTCGTCTTCTTTTATCTCCATCTATTCTAACTAGACCCTTCACATACATCTTCTTTTACTCCCAAGACATTTTTGACCAAAACTTATTAAAATTTGCTGTTTTATTTCTACGATTAATGTGTAGCATTGAAGTTTTGATTTTTTTATCCCAACCTGCAATTACAAGTCACTGATATAAACCTAGCTGATTTTTCCACTTTATAGTCCCACTGCGACTCATTAATTTTCTTTTTTCCTCTGTATTCTAGACCTTGTTTCTTTTCATTTTATTTTGAATTTGACCCAATTATTTTCTTTTTCTTTATCATTTAAAGACCTTTTTTTGTTTGAATAGGTTCTAAGTTCTCCCGCATAGCATTGACCACCGATTTCGTGCCGATTTAGATTGATTGCCAGTAGGTTTCAGTCCTCATCACTTTTATTTTGAACGGGCTTGATAGAAAAATGTTTTTCTTTTCTTTGTAATTTTTCCCACTTTTTGATGGTCAGTCCCACAAATTGGTCAAATATTTCATTAACCTCTGTTCCTGAAACATTGTGTAGACTCATTAGAGTGTTTAATTTGCTGCATTAGTCCTCATCTGTGGTTTTTCAAACTGGTATTACGGAATGAATTTTGAACGTTATTACTTTTTAATTCTTCATTATTAGTACTCATTTGATACTTCAAGTAATTTTTTTTATTATTAGTTTGCTGTGATACTACCATTTGCAGCATTATTTTCGGATTTGTTAAGTAAATTCAAAAAAAAAATTTTACTTACATAATTAAAAAAGTAACACAATGCGAGTTCATAAAAAATAACTAAATTAGAAACTTACAACTTTTCAATGAATCAGTGATTGAGAGTAGTCAGGATCTTAATGAAAACATTAGGTTATAGTTATTACTTTTTATAAGCTCTATAAAGTTTTAATAATTATTTTACAAAATAAAGTTTGGGAAATAAAACTAACTTTAAGAAAAATGTAAATCGCTTACTATTTATTACAAACAACTATTGAAAATGAAAGTACTATTTATTTGACAAATGTTTTTAGTTATTAAACAAAAAGGGTAACTATTTACCTGAGAGTATAAAAACAACAGGAGGGAGTTTAGTGGGGGGGATAGAAATCTTGGGACGGGTCGTACCCAGTTAGAATGCTTTGAATAGGGTATTTGTTGGTTAGAAATTTTGAGGATTTATTGAGTATTAAATTTGATTTATTACGCGAATTTTTGAGACAGTTTGTAGATATTTGTTTAAATTTAGTGTATGTGCTCCGAATAAACAAGGGAGCTGTTTGGTGTGGAACCAAAAACATGAAAAAAAATGGAAAAATGTAACTTTTACGTGTAAGTTTGTAATATGTGCTATAAAATAATGTATGTTTATTTAGTAATATGAACCTATATTTACGCGAGCAAAAATCGTCGCTTTTTATATTTATAAATAAATTAATTTTAAATGGTATTTGCTTTGTTTTGTTAGCAGGGAGATACCAAAAGAATAATGTTGATTTTTAAAATGGAAATTTAACAGGACAATTTAAGGATAAACAAATTTTTCATGATTCTTATGTTTCAACTAAATTTATAAAAAACGGTAATTGTTTTCAAAATAGTTATATTACTGAAAGACATTTCTGTATTTTAGTGGTTACTATTTTTTTTTTTTTAATGCTATTAGTGAAATTCTTATTAGTTGTACATACTCTTCAGTTTTCCCAAGGACCATTCAAAGGCAGGCTTGGGATAAAGTTTGTTGATAAAACAAACTGGCAACCAACAAATACGAGTCTCATATGTTCAAAACATTTCACAGATGATTTTTTAGCTGTTTATTCATTGTATTAATGTTTTTATTTTTTTAATTTTGTATTTTAAAATTTTTTTAATCTATGTGTTTTACTAAAATGTTTGCCTTATTGTACTTAGGATATTCTGACTATGTAAATACTTTGTACGTTAACATCAATAAATTATTATTAAAATTGTGTTTTAGTACCTTTTCAGTGTTTGTTAGACAAGTACATTGCTCGAGTGTTTATAGGCAAGTTTGTCAAAAGGAAAACAAAGTATATTTTAAATATATAAATATAAGTGCGTTAATATTTGGCCGATATTTATTTTTCTCATTGAAAAAAAGTTTTTTTCCATTAGCACTTCCTGCAAAAATTAGGTAATTAGTAAAGAAATTGGTGAAATCCTTCAATATCACTAATGATATTCCAAATTTAATAAATAATTATTCATGATAAGAAAAACAGAAAAATTCTCATAAAATCTTTATTGGTGTGACCGGTTTCGTGAACAAGTAAATTTACTTACATCATCAGACAGGAATTTTTATAAATAAAACCGGGTAGTAAAATAGTTTTGCAACATAGTCAAAAGAAATGTAAGGTATATAAATTTTGTATCTAAATTAACTTTCTAATAAAAATTATAAAATTAAGGTGCTTTTTTTAACACATACATACACTACAACAGTTTAAAATCTGTAACCTCTACGTTAAATAATTATTGTAGGAGACACCACTGGAGGAAACGTATTCCGGGCGTCTGCACGTTTGTCCCAAGACAGATGCTAGGCTTTTTCTTTATACCTCAGCTATTTACTTACCTTGTTAATGAAATATTCCAGTAAATATATAAAAATTAATATTTTTATAACTTATAAACTTGAAATATATTAAAACCCTGCACAGCGTAACAACGTTTATACATTGAACTAATGGCAAATTTCTTAGTAGCATCTGTAGTTAGGAGGATATTTCTTTCACCGCGTTTTAAAATTTGTTCGGCAGGATGACGAATAAGCAAATTTCACCGAGGTTACCTTAGGTAGTACTTAATAGATGGTGCTAAAACCTTATTTTCGTATAAAAGTGGAGAAGGCATTTCTTATTAAGGCGACGATATCTGAAAAACATTTTGCTGTAAATTATAGGTTGGGAAAATGGCTAATAATACAGTATGAATTGCAAAATACTTTATATTATATAGAATACAAAAATATACAAAACAAAAATAATTCAGTATTCTTCATAAAATTGTGAAATGGGACGGAAAATTTTCAATATACTCCAACATAAACAGGCATGTTTTTTTTAACCTCAGGACTTTTCAGTTTCAACCATAGATAATATATAGTTTCAACTAAATTCAAACTTAAACTCACTTTGTTTACGCGACTTATGAGTTCCGTAACCGTTTATTTAAACAGCAAATAACATTGCAGATAAAAGGAAGGAAACACAGAACGGCAAAAACATTGACAATAAAGTATACAATTTATAATAAAAACATCGTTGTTACTTAACTTACTTTCTTATATTAAGCTATTTTGTCTACATGTTAAAGGACAAATGAATACAGAAATATGAAACAAAAAATTACTACTAGATTATTCGAAAAAAAAACGCAAAGATTATATATTATTTGGTACAACTGTTTTACCTTACATATTTTTATATTAGGTATATATTTTAGAGTATTAAAATGAAAATTGTTTTTACTGAACAGTTAAAACTACAAGTGGAAATTGTGAGAAAATAAACAAAAAAATGAAGAAGTGCAAAACAGGGGTTGTTTATTATTAATAAAAGATTACCTTTACTAAAACTAATATTACCAAAATTATTAGACGTTGGAACAGTGGTAAAGTTAAACGCGAAAGTTTGATCGAAAGTTGTGGCATGCATTTTGAGGGAACGGAGACGACATTTTGTGCGTTTGAGAAATTAGAGAGAGAAGCGATGTGTTAAATTCATCACACATCGAATGTTGGAAAGGAAACATTATAATAAGGCAATTTTTAAAACATTTGATGACATTAAAGGGATTCCTTAAATTTATTCGGTAGATAGTTTCCTTGATACAATTGCATAGTAATGTTGTGAACTTATTCAAATAGATTTAATGGGAGATGGAAAGATCGGAATATAAAATTGAGACAGCAAAAATAACAAGTAAAAATGGCAATATATTTTTATGTTCATGGTAATTAGTGAAAATATAATAACAGAATAAACAAATTAACTTAAAATTTATAAAATAACCTTTATTAACAATATACTTTTTTTATTCAAGCAAAATTGTAAGAAAGGAAAATGCATATGGAGTTAAATAGTATTATGTCCATATGTGAAATATATGACGTCCTTAGAACGTACTTTTTAACTTTATATAATAGGTCAAAATACAACGTTAATATGACATCAGTTTTTCGACACGACGTACCGACGAAAAGGACTAGAAAATCACGACAAATTAACAGCAGCCTTCTAGCTGGGCCGCCCCGTTTACTGGAGGTAGCACGCGAACGGAGATATAGGTTGAATACCGCAAATATTCATCATCTTGCGGGTATCTCTGTCTAATTGGCGCAGCTCATCTACTGACCACTTTAATACTCGAAGGAGTGAGCAGAACCGGAACGGAAGCATATTAGTTGCAGACAGTTCTTCCCCGAAAGTTCAGAAGGCCAAATCTTTCGGAGGCGGTGTCTGTACTTGCCGCGGAGAGAATCCTTTATTAGTATGTATAGGTCTCTCCGGCATCCAGATGTCTTAGGATGCTTCCGTCTGCGAGCTACGCATCTTCAGAGAATTCCTCGCATCGTCCTCTCTTGAGGTGGACAACTGCACATTTGTCCAACCCGAGCTCCATACCAATTGCCCGCGTGTATTCTTCGACCACCCTAAGTGGTTGCGCTCTCCGGAGGCATAAAGTTTAAGGTCATCCATATAAAATAGATAGGTGACCTTATGCCTCCAGTCACTGGGTAGTCCACATTGATATCCGCGGGTTTGGCGGAGCCCAACAGATAACGGTAGCGGTGAGATGCAGAAGAGGAGAGGACTCAGGGAGTACCATGGAAAACTCATCTCCTAAATGCCACCTTTGTCGTGACCCGCTGTGCACCTGATGTTATGGTGAAGCGAGTCTTCCAAAGCGGTAGCAGCTGTTCTATGCATCTTACTGTGGTGCTGGTACCGCAAGACATTCGAGCAAGTGCAACAATAGCTCATGCGATGTTGTATCAAATGTCTTGCAGTAATCAATCCAGGCATTGATAGATTCCGCTTGTATTGCACAGAATCCTGTGTAATACAACGGTCTATCAGCAGGCTGTCCTTGCAACCTGCCATGCCCTTATTATTACTATTTTTTTTTTCGAAATATCCGATGTCGGTCAGTCCTCCCGTGGCCTCCGACGCCTCACGGCGTGCGTCGGCGCATCAACTACAGCCACTCCCCACATCTCGCAGGGTTAGTGACTGTAGATACCAAAATCGTGTGCCCTAAGCAGACGGAGAGAACCCAGAATGACGGCCTTCTGCATTTGGCCTGCCAGCCACTCGGCTGATTTTTGGCGGGTCGGTATGATCTTCAGTTCCGAGAGCAGAGTAGACTTTATCCCTCCGAGTACACCGATTATAAGGACGACCATTTTTACCGAGTAGCCTGGGTACAGCACTTGAGCTCGTACCGAGATCGCGATATTTGGTCCGTTTCTCCTCCTCCTTCAAGGTGATGTTTTTCTCCGAAGGTGCCGAGAACTCGATGACATACATCACCTTGAGTTGGTGATCGAGGAGGACTATGTCAGGCTTGTTGGCTTGGATTAGCCTGACAATCGGGAATGAGGTAGTTCCAGTAAATCCGGCATTTCTCGTTCTCGACAACGGACTCAATATCTCCGGGGACGTAAGGCAGCACTGGTGTCTGGTCTACCCCGTACGAGTGCCCTAAGTGGTAGTATAGCACTCGTAACACCGCGTTATGCCGGTGGATGTAGGCCGAAATCGCATATATGGGGCATGCAGATATTAAATGCATGAGTGATTCCGGCGCCTGATGGCAGGTCCTACAGTTGATATCAGAAACCTCTACACGCCACACGCGGCTACGGTAGACCAAGGTGTTGATAACACCATCTTGGTAGGCCATGATGATTCCCCTCGATTTCCGACTTAAGCCCGGCCGACCTTAGAAAGACGAAGGTCAGTCTGGTCCAATAAACCCAGTGTTTCTATGTTCTTATAGAAGACACCATGCTGGGGTTTATCGACGTGCTGCCGAAACAGATTTTCCTGTTCGGCAGCTCTGATTCGGGCTTTCAGACGATTTGGCTGAGGTTCGGTGACTGACTCAACATCAGCACCTCGCCGGTCTCCTCGCCTGATTTCGAATGCGAGACTGAGTTCATCTGGGGCTCTTTTTGCTGCATTGAACAATCCTGCTCCCACTCCTACAGTTTCGTGATGTTTCACAAACCGCAAGAGGGGATCTGAACTCCCTGAGTATGTTACATGCCATACTCAGTACTACTCTGCCATGCGTACATTCATTATTATTTATTTTTTTTCGGTTTCCCGATGCCGGTCAGTCCTCCCGTAGCCTCTGACGCCTCACGGGAGTCGCGCCGGCTCATCAACTACCCATTCCCCACATCCCGCAGGGTTAGTGACTGTAGATACCAGAATCTTGTGCCCTAAGCAGACGGAGAGAACCCAGAATGACCGCCTTCTGCATTTGGCCTGCCAGCCACTCATTATTATTATTATTATTTTTTATTATTATTACCATTATCAAAAAATTGTAATAAGTGTGTTTTTTTTTAGCATGTTCCTCTAAAGAACCAACAAGTACACTTTCTAATGTGCAGATAAGCGAAATTGACACAGGACATAACCTAAAAGGCACTAAGATAGAAGTAGAAACAAATCATCTGTCTTTAAATTTGGGAAAATTAAAAACAGCTGTTCATTATGATGTAAATTTGATTCCAGATAAACCTAAGAAATTGCTTAGAAAAGTTCTTGATGAGTTTCGAATTAAACATTTTAAAAATCGTTACCCAGCTTTTGATGGAAGAAAAAATCTTTACAGTGCTTCCTTGTTACCCTTCGACGGTTCCATTGAAGATGAAATTAGTATTCTTCTACCTGACGGAACAAACAAAATATATAAGGTTGAGATAAAATTTGCAAAAAACGTTGATTTGACACCCTTACATGATTTAATCAATTCCCCGGCGACTCCTAGGGAGGCTTTGCAAGTTGTCGACATTGTTTTACGTAGCGCACCTGCATCCACATGCATTTCTGCTGGAAGAAGCTTCTTTATCAAACCATCTGAAATTGTAGATTTAAAAGAAGGCATGGAAATGTATACTGGTTTTTACCAGTCGGCCATAAGAGGTTCGAAACCATTTCTAAATGTTGATGTTGTTCACAAAGCATTTCCCAAACATATGCAAGTTCATGAACTTATAAAAGTGTTATTTGGTGGCACCACCGGGCCATTACAAAAGAAAGAGACAGCTATTCTAAACGATTTTATTAACACTTTAAGAGTTTGTTATAAAATGCCTCCGCAGAATTCTACAAGGATGTATACTGTAAATGGGGTTGCAACGTCCCCTAGACACACAACATTTAAATTAGGTAATGCAGAAATTACGATAGAAAACTACTATAAAATATATAAGAAGCACAATTTGCTATATCCTAATTTACCCACTCTGTGGGTTGGCTCGAAATCTGGTGATAATAAGATTCTTTTACCTGTGGAATTATGTACTATAGTAGAGAGCCAAGTTACAAATAAAAAATTGACCGATAATCAAACAAGAGAGATGATACAGAAAACCGCCCAAAATACAGTAATGCGAAAATCTAAAATATTGACATCTTTACAGCAAGCAAATCATAATAATCATCTATCTGTCAGAAATGAATTTAAGTTTTCAGTTGGAAATGAATTTACGAAAGTAGAAGCCCGTATTCTCAATCCTCCTACATTAGTGTATGCAAATGATACATATGTGACTCCATGTGAAGGTGGTACGTGGACGAATTGTGAGTTTTTTAAGCACATGCCCATGAATAAGTGGACTATTACTTGTGTTGACCGAGTTAATGCGAGACCAGAAGATCTTACTAATCTAACTACGATGGTAAATATATTATTCAATATGTTCTAAATAACTAACCTCTAAACTTCAGTTCAGTATGAAATTTACTTAAATATGTAAACGATTTAACATTTTCTTGTCTTTCTTGTCATTCATATCAAAGATTTCTAAAACTAATAATAGACACAGAAGTGCAAATATTTCAGAGGACAAAGGGGATTCCTCCTTCACCCTTATTGGACGGTACAATCTAGTTTATTGCTTACTTGTTTTGATGCAGTTGTCACGTCACACTTCTTTCGGGTTTCCTTGTTGTGATTGAAGGTGTTTATTGTGAGTTTTGATAGTGGTTTCTGATTTTCTACTTTTGTGTATATTTGAATTAAAACGGCTAGGTGTTGTTTTTTGTGTAGGAAGCACTCAAAAGCTTGCTCCGACCGTGAATTTTATAAGTAAGTATAAATTCCACCGTTGTTGAATATAGGAATGTCAGTAATTTTGTTAAAATAAAAATTAAAAAGAAATGTATTTCTGATATTAAATAAAATAATTCATGTTTTAGATTCTACAAAGATCACCGTGAAGTACTTGGTTAAATAAACTGTTCCAAGAAAGTATTTTACAAATTTTAGCATATGCTACAGATGTTTTAACAATATTTTTTGTATCACTACGTAGAAATAAAATAATTCAATAAAAAAACTACAAAAAACGATAGGATTTTTGCAATTGCTGGAGGAATATTGGTGTTTTCCATTCTAGTCGTCAATATATCATTAGCAGACCATTAGTATATTTCTCATTGTGAACTTGAAATAGCATTTTGTTCGTAATTATAATATGCCACGGAGAAAGTTAGTTCTTGAAGTGGGAATTATTCGTGTTGGTCGAAATTAAGTCGAGGTCGCTGCGAAATTCAATGTGTCTCAAAGTGTCATTTTTCGACTTGTTTTACAGTACCAAAACAATGGATCAAGTGATATAGTATTCAAAAAACGTCTAATGGACAAGTTCCTTTGACTGTACATCATAACGAACCAGATTGGAATCGGTGCGTGAACATCTACTTTGGCGGGATGAATAGCATTCTCTTTTTTTTTCCCGAAAAACATCTGAAAAAAAGGGGGAAAAAAAAAACCCGAACCCCCCAAAATACCCCCGAAAAGGGGGTTTTTTTTGGGGTTTTTTTCTTAGCGCCCGGGGGAAATTTAGGGTTTTTTGGTGAAAAAAATGAAAAAAAAAAAAGAGAGGGAGGGTATTTTTTTCCCCCCCCTTGCTCCCGGTTCCCCGAGCCGTTGCCGCCGTGATCATCGTGTTCAGGCCAAACCCCATTTTTTTGTTATTGATTGTCACAATTCGATGCTCCAGAATGAAAAAGCTTAAATTCGTCTTGCTGCGGAAATTTCGGAGGTTGAGCCGTTTTTAGTGCTTTATTCACCGATGAACTCGATGAATACATTTTCAAATTTTCAGATGATCGCAGAGTTAAAGTATGGACTAGGCCAGAGGTAGCCAGAAGTCATCGTCAAGTTGATGAAATCTATCCTTATGGCAGTTGTTCAGTCATTGTGTGGGGAAGCACATGCTTCAATGGACAATCTCACTTGTTTACTCTTGAAAGAACTACAGGATTTGATTTCAATAAAATTATTGACATTCAAAAATTTTTATTTTAATATTTTTATTCATTTATATAATTTTTTTTTATATATTTATTAAAAAGTTTAATGGGATATAAAAAATCATTAAATTTTTATTATAAAGATGCGCTGTCTTGAGAATGAAAATATAGGTTTATGGGATGTATAAAAGTTGTTAAAATATTTTATATAAATTGTTATTTAAATGTATTTTAGATAGATGAGGATGAGAAAAATGAAATTTGGTACTGTAAATAATTATTGTACGTCTGCCAACCCTGATGACAGGTCAAGAGTGTTGACAATATCTTAAATAACATTATTCTTTAACTTCATGGTAACATCGGTAAGAACTTTTTTCCTTGAATGATGATGCACGTCCTTACTGCGCAAGAATTGTTACCAGTGCACTGCAACACATGGGATATGTCAAAAGAACCACACATTCACAATATGCAGACGTCAAGCTGCTATTGATGCAAATGCGGGACATACATCTTATTGAAATTGAAGAACAGATTTGTAAGTTTAAATGAAATATGTTTTTTTTTTATTTTTCTTATTACCTTGTGAGTAAAATTTAAAATGGAATTGAGGCGTCCATTTGCAAAACTCTCTACACTCGATTTATTAAAAAAAATGAGATAGTGCTGATGCTATTTACATCGAACAGTCTGTCATATGATTTCTAAATCAGAATGCAGCAAAATTGTTTTTTCCTCGCCGATTTTAATCATGAAAAGTATCTATGATTGCAAAACTCTTTCAATCCATCATTACTTCTACTTCAAAACTCCTTTCAACCATTCTAGAAATTATTTTTTCAAAACTACATCCAGTGCAATGTTAACACATTAGTTACTTTCCCGACTCAACACTTCATACATCCTTACCTAATATGCAGTGTATATGTAATGTAATATCTTTTAGTTTTCTTGCTTTTGTTACTATTAATATTTATTTATTTATTAATTTATTTACGGAACAAGCCCTTTTTACAAAAATATACAATACACCGGATGTCAACGGAATCATTAGAAAGACCATAGTTTCCAGAGTTTTCAAAAAAGTCTTAAACTTGGCAGGGGTAATATATACCAAGAAACGGCAAATTTTTCATTATTTGACACTTCCATACTTCCGGTTTGCCCGGAAATGACCCCAACTTTGAAATTTTAAAAGGAACACTCTGTGTATTCTTAAATTTTTGGATTCCGGAGACGATTTTAAGTATGATTACATAGTTTTAAAAAAATGTTTGAGACTACTTGATTTTTAGGACTATTTTTTTTTGCATATAGAGTACAGTGAATGCACTCAAATCAATCAAATTGAACAAAACGATAAGAGAAAAATATAAACGTGAGATTTTTCGAATTGGTTTAGTAGCTACGACCAATCAAAATTTTCGAAATCACTAATTTGTAATTATGTTAACTTTTTCAAATGGCAACAACATCTTTTAGACACTCAATAGTTAAATACTAATTTTCCCGACAAATCCATTGATACCTTCAAATCGAAAATCGGTTTGATATTAACCCAGATACACAAGTTCTTGGTGAATAATAAATAAAATATCGAGAAAATATGCTTATCAAGTAAGTATGCCGTGGAATTGAATAAAACTAGATTCAAAACATTCATTTTGTCAACAAAACAACGCTGCAAATAAAAATGTGTGCTATCCGAAATGATTTATTTTAACAATAAAAAAACATGTTGAGAATAATTAAAAGGTAGTAAATGTTCAAAGTGCATCCCCCCCTCTTCTTGCCATTTTCTGGCTCGATCATGGTATTTTGCATAACATTTTGCAACATAGCAGGAGTTATACCTGCAAAAACCTCGCGGATAAGATTTTTTAAAATTTCAAGTTTTTGAGGGGGTGTATAAAAAACTCTTTCACATAACCCCACACAAAAAAATCTAAAATGCTTAGATCTGGTGAGTGGGCAGGCGAAGATACAGGTCCATCTGTTGCAATTACTAGCTAATTATACACTGAGAGAATGATTTAGTTGGGAGAAATAAATTTTATTTCAACCAAATAAATGATTTCTTTGTATTTGGCGAACTAAACATTTAATTGGGAGAATTAAGGCATTTATTTGATTAAAAGCCGAATATTTAATATTATCAATTAAATCAAAATACTTATTTGTAAGAAATATTTGTTTCTGAACATTAAATATTTATTTGTGAACATTAAACATTTGTTTCTGAACATTAAATATTTGTTTCTGAGCATTAAATATTTATTTCTCAGGAATAAGACTTTTTTCAGAAAATTGCGTGGATTTATTGTTGATGAATACATTAATTTCAGGAAAATTAATTCCGTTTTTAATTTATTTATAGTGAACAAATATTTATTTCTCAAAAACAATGAAAATTTCGTATATTCATTAATATTAAATAAATTGTTAATTTTTGTTAATAATGCTATTTAATTTGTTTATAATAAAAAAACTATTTCTCCTCGCACCTGCTTTGGGTATCCACCATCTTATATATTATTTAAAGAACTTGTTAAATAAATCTCTGCGCAAAAAGGATGTCATAGGTTGGTTTTTTGGAGAAAAGACAATCTGAACAATCTTTTTTGCTACGAATGGTTTATTTAAAAAACATATAAACAATTTATATAGAATAGCGACTTATAATACCAAAAGAAGGGTCGAAGACAAATTATACGGATACAACAAATAAATGAATATAGAAAATTAAAAACATTTCTATTCAAAAAAATATATATAAAAATTTTTACTTACCTGGTTTATATTTGCAAAACTAAAATTTGATTTATATTAAAAAATGTATGCCTGACGACTTGTCTACAGTACGATGTATTAAAATATCAATTTTGCTAAAAATTATAGTAGATATTTTTTCACAAGTTGTAAAGCATATCGTCGGTCCACTGCCAAAACAACGAATGTGCATTTTTCTAATTTTCAGAAGGGAAATAAAGTTCAATTTGTTGTTAAATATTCAAAGATAATTTATTTATAGGTATAAGTTTCCTAGTATAAAAATATTTCAAAAATATTCAATATTCGCATTTGCGGTTTTTGGCACTGCAGACTGAAAAAAATATATTATTCTCCAACAGAAAAGTCGAAACCGGCAAATTTGCACATTCGATGTTTTGTCATTAAAGCAACGTTATTTGCGAAATTAAAATGTATTTTATATTAAAAACATATATGCTTCATGAGTTGTTTATAATAAAATATATTCTAAAAAATGATAGGGTAGATATCATATAATTTTTTATATAATTTTGCGTAGATGTAGGTACATACATAATATATCACTATCAGTATAATCAATTACACTCATGAACTATAACTTCATAATATCTCCATAGACACGATGATGTTAAAACATATATCTATTATGTTAATTCTTCTTCCATAGTTGCTAAGGTATTCATGCTTAATAAAGTTCTAAATTTTTTTTAACTAATGTGTCTTATTAGAATTAGTTAAACCTCAAATTTATTATATATAAATCTGGATTTCTATGTCAAATTTTAAGAGAAAATTCAGGAAAATTGTAAATACCAGGAAATGCAGCCGTTATAACCGCTTATCCCGAGTAAAAGTTTTGCATTGAATTGATGCGAGGATATAATCTAAAATAAAACGTAAACGAACAAGAAAAAAATAATACAATGAAAATTACTACGAAATATCTTTAGATTGTATGGTAATAATAATATGAAATAATACAGTCTATAAATAACACCTAGTTAAAAAAATAATCTATTTATTTTTATGCAAAAAAAGAAAGTAATAAAATAGAACATTCTAAACCGATATATTTCAGTGCAGATTTTCCTTTTATTCTTTTCTTATTTTGACTGTAATGTGCTTAACTGGAACTTTTCAAAAATACTAAATAAGTGAGTTTATTATTAACTTAGAAATAATAGTAGAAAGTTCAAACAAAGATTAATTTTCAATTTTCTTTACCACTTGTTTATTGTAGTTTTTAATTGATGTGTCAGGTTAAGGATACAGACAAACAAATGTCTGTGTTAAAGGTAAATAAAATTAAATATATGAAAAATATTTACACATATTTATTAAAAAAATAACAAAAATAAATAACTCTGAACAAATTTTCACAACTAAACAGTTTTTGGCTAGGTTAGGTACTTTAATATGCTATGATAAACAAATTACCACGTACAAACATTAAAAACTTACATTTAAAAGTTTCTTTGAGGCTTTCCAGCCCTCATATTCTTCTAATAAACTATACATCTACCGAAAGGGACACAACACTTAACACAAAGCGAAAAAAGGGAACAATGGCGTCTTGTTGAATCTTGTCTAATGCGCTACCGCGGTTTCGCCGGTAGAGGGCCAACATTTAGTTCTCAGAAACAAATTTATTAATGAGGAATAAATATTTCTTATTAGAATTAAATATTTATTTCCGTCATTAGGGTATAAACTTTAATAGTAAATATTTCTTTCTATGAAATAAATATAATGATGGAATAAATGTGGCAGATACAAATGTGTTATTCATGAGTAAATTTATTTCTTATAAATAATTATTTAATAACAAGAAATAAATATCAAGATAATTCCTGAAATAAATCATTTAGTTTTGTCAATTAATGAAAATTATGAAAAATATTTATTTGTCTGAATTAAATTTAATGCAGAATAATAAATATTTATTAAATTGAAAAAAACTAAGGCTTCTTAGGCATTTCAAGCCAGACATTTCCCTCAGTGTACCCGTTCACTAAATGGGCCATAACTCGAGCGGCTTTATGAGGCGAAGCCCCATCTTGTTGAAAATACATTTATTCAGAAACTGCAAGTGGTTAGAATGGTTAGGTTAGGTTAAGTTTCTTGTGAGTGTTTTGGTCCATTTGATTGATTTGAGAGCATTCACTGTGCTCTACATGCAAAAATAAAAATAGCCCTAAAAAATCAAGTACTCAACAGTTTTTTTAAAAACTATGCAATCGTACTGAAAATCATTTCGGGCATCCAAAAAATGTAAGAATATACAGGGTGTACCTCTTAAAGTTTCAAAGTTGGGGTCATTTCCGATGAAACCAGAAGTGATGGAAAAGTGTCAAATAATGAAAAATTGGCCGTTTTTGGTATATATTATCCCTGCCAAGTTTAAGACTTACATCTTGAAAACTCTGAAAACTATGGTTTGTCTAATGATTCCGTTGACACCCGGTATATGCAATATTATTTAGAGTAAATACAAAAAAATACAGTGTAGAAATAATACATAATACTAAGTGGTTATATTAATTGTTTTACGGATTTCTTAAATGGTGACGTAGAGGATCCAAAGAATTCAATATTATTATGAATTGTATTGGCAGTTCTTAATATCGTAGTCATTGTTTCATTTTGTCCGTAATTAGTGTGATGAAATTGAAAATGAAAATTATAAAATATCTCGGAATTCCGAGTCCTTTTGTCGTTCACATTAAATTTTGTTAGGCTTGTAAGATCTGGGCACTGAATGTGTTTGTTTAGTAGTTTATGTAAAGAGCACGTATCAGCTTCCTATTTTCTATGTTTTAATGTATTGATATTGAGATCAAAGATAATGCGAACATAGTTATATTCTTCGCTTGGATACTCCAAACAATAGCACAGTATTTAAAAACCTCTTCTGAGTCTTCTGAACATTTTCGATAGAGTTAATATACGTATGATAATTAGGGCATCAGATTATAAAACCATATTTCAAAGTTAAGCGTACTAATGAACAGTATAACAATTTTAAACTAGTGACAGAAAAATCCGAGCCTGATCTTTGAATAAATCCTAATATTTTTAATGATTTTGATATTATTTTGTATATGAAAATTTATTATCAAGAGTAACTTGATGTGGTTAGTCCTAGTAGTACCCTGTTATTAATTTTACAAGGGAAATTAAAAGGCAAATTTATTTTTTTCAAACGCAATCTTGTGACATTTATTCACATTTGAATACAGGACATTTGCATCACATCAATGAGACAAACTATCTAAATTACTTTGCAATAATGAAGCATCAGATGGATTTTCTACAACTTTAAATAATTTTAAAACGTCTGCGAACAGCAGGAAAATGCTATATGTTATTTCCAAAGATGTCGTTTACAAAGAGATTAAAGAGATAGAGGGTCCATACGAGATTTTTGAGGAACACCTGATGTTACAGTAATACACGATGATAGAGAACTACCATATTATACACTGTTGTGTTTAATAGTCAGTAGTAGCAGGCAAACGTTATGTACGTATTTTATTTCTAAATAATCTATTGTGTTTCATTGATTGGAAAAGGAAGAAAAGAGAATTGCATTCATCCAAATGGAAAAGAACCGTACCGTAAAAAAATGTGAAAAGTAAGTTCACTACAGTAATTTGGATATTATTTAGGGCAAACTAAAAAAAGTAGACTGTAAAGGGTAATTGGTCAAAAAGGGTTGTTACGTTGCCATTTAATATGGTCGACCAAAGGTGTTACACAGTGTATATACAGTGTGTCCACGGATTAAGAATTTTTTTAAATAAAAAATCAAAATAGGCCCATTTATCTGAAAATGGGACACTTTGGTGCGAAATGCATCCAGAGCATTGCGCCTTCTCTCAACAACACCTGAGAGATCACCTATCCTTCTTGCGTAGGACAGGTTACATAATGGTACCCTAGCAGCTAGAAGAGGTGCCAGCTGCACCTCCACCGCGTCAACTAGAAGCTTCTGGGGAACATCTCGTAGAGTACACCGAAGTAGACTTAAGGACGAGGGTTAGCCGTAATACCAGAACTATCCTAAAGCCACTAGATCTGGCTCGAATGGACGCAGTCTTCAATGAAGAGCTTCCAGAAGATGCAGACATCTGGTAGATTAACTGCGCCGTTTACAATGCCGCAAAGCAACTCGTCCCCCGCGAAAGATTAAACACTTCATGCGTGGTCGAGAATGCTAAGGGGCATGTTAAGAAGATCTAGTGTAAGATGAAGTCGGCTAAACAACATGCTTTTCGGATCCAAAGTGTGGTGGATTATATAACATTGGGCAAACCCTTTACCACAAGAATCCGGCGCATAGTAGCGGGACTAAGACGTCAACACCGCACTTTAAATCTGGTAGTGTTGTATACTATCAAGCAACACTGTCTGGATAGGATCCGAGCACATATGGCTACAAAATGCGTTGTTCCGTACGAATTCTCCCCGCCTGTTTCAAAAGCCACAGCGTGTTGTCGATAATGCGTCGACTGTAGAAGATGTCGAAACCTTCTAAAAAAGGAATCTACGAAACGACGCATCCATTCATCAGAGACATTTCAGCAATTGCACACTTCGAGACTCTGTGCCACAAACATCTTGAGTCAGAAGAAGTGTGCCCGGGAATCAGTACAGAGGAAGTCCAACAAGCACTTGTTGATACCAAGGACTTCGCTGCCCCAGGCCCAGACGGTATTAACAATTGGTGGTGAAATTTCCTTCCCCTCACCGTCGTATGGCAGCAGACGGACTGGTTCGTCGAGGAACGTACTGTGCTTATCCCCAAAAAGGGGGATCTTTCCAACCCGAAGAATTATAGGCCGATCACTTACCTCAACTCCTGCTACAAGATATTTACACGTATCTTGTATGCTAGGACACTGAGGTCTGGTGATCTGGTCTTCCAGCAGATACCCAAATAGCGTGGTGTCAAGAAAGCCATGGCAGGCTCTGCCAAACCCGCGGATATCGATGTAGACCACCCAGCGACCGGAGGCATAATGTCACCCATCTATTTTGTATGGATGACCTTATGGTTTATGCCTCCGAAGAGCACGAACTACAAAAGGCTCTTAGAGTGGTCGAAAATTACACGCGGCAATTGGTATGAAGTTCGGGTTGAACAAATGTGACGTCGTTCACCACAAGAGAGGACGATGAGGGAAATTCTTAAGATACGCAGCTTGCAGACGGGAGCATCCTAAGACATCTGGAAGCCGGAGAGACCTATACATATCTGGGTGTATAACAAAGGATGTAAAACAATAAATGACGGTCTCCGAAAGATTTAGTCCTCCGAACTTTCGGGGAAGAACAAGGTGTCAGCAACTAATATATCTGACGGCCCAGTTCTGCTCTACTCCTTCGGAGTAGGAAAGTAGACGGTAGATGAGCTGCGTCAATCAGACAGAGATATCCTCAAGATGGTGAATATTTACAGAAGTATCCATCCTAGATCGTCCGTTCCTCGTGTGTACCTCCCACGTCAACGAACGGAAGAGGACTCTTGAGTGTACGCATGGCAGAGTTGTACTGAGTATGGCATGTAACATCCTCAGGAGTTTAAATTCCCTTTTGCAGTTTGTAAAACATCACGAAACTGTAGGAGTGGGAGCAGGATTATTCAAGGCAGCAAAAAGGGCAACAGATGAACTCGCTCTCGCATTTGATAGCAGGAGAGTAGGCCGGTGAGGTGCTGATGTAGAGTCAGTCACTGAACCAAATCGCCTGAAAGCCTGAATTAGAGCTGCCCGAACAGGAAAATGTCTTTCGGCAGCACGTCGATAAATCCCAGGTGTCTTCTATAAGAACATAGAAACACTGGGTTTATCGACCAAGCTGACATTCGCTTTTCTACGGTCGGCCAAGCTTAAGTCAGAGACCGAGGAATTCATTATGGCCTACCAAGATAGTGTTATCAACACCTTGTTCTACCGTAGCCCCTGTGTGGCGTGTAGAGATTCCTGACATCAACTACAGGACCTGCCATCAGACGCCGGAATCACTCATGCACATACTATCTGCATACCTCGTATACGCGATTTCGGCATACATCCAGCGATATAATGGGGCGTTACGAGTGCTATACTACCCTCTAAGACACTCGTAAGGGGTAGACCAGACACCAGTGCTGCCTTACATCCCCGGAGATATTGAGTCCGTTGTCGAGATCAAGATGCTGGATTTACTAGAACTACTCGTTTCCGACGGTCAGGCTAATCCAAACCAACAAGCCTGACATAGTCCTCCTCGACCATCTTCTCTCGAAGACATATCACTTTGAGAGTGAAGTATGTCATCGAGTTCTTGGCGCCTGCAGAAAAAACATCACCTTGAAGGAGGAGGAGAAAAGGACAAAATATCGCGATCTCCGGTACGAGCTCCAAATGCTGTGTCCAGGCTACTCGGTCAAAGTGGTCTTTCTAATAATCGGTGTACTCAGAGGGATAAAACCTACACCGCTTTCGGAACTGAAGACCATACTTGCCAAAAATCAGCCGAGTGGTGGGCAGGCTAAAATCCGGAGGCGGTCATTGTAGGTTCTGTCTGCTTAGGGCACACGATTCTAGTATGTGCAGTCACTAACCCTGCTGAATATGGGGAGTGGTTGTAATTGATGCGCCGGCACGACTCCCGTGAGGCGTCGGAGGCCACGGGAGGATTGTCCGGCATCGGTTGTTCCAAACTATATCTATATATATATATATATATATATATATATATATATATATATATATATAGATATATATATAGATATATATATATATATACATATACATATATATATATATATATATATATATATATATATATATATATATATATATATATATATATATATATATATATATATACATACATATATATATATATATATATATATATATACATATATATATATACATATATATATATATATACATATATATATATATACATATATATATATATATATATATATATATATATATATATATATATATATATATATATATATATATATATATATATATATATATATACAACCGGCATCGGTTGTTCCAAAACTACATCGATATCCGCCATATGTGCTCGGATCCTATCCAGACAGTAGTATAGTATAGCATAGTATACAACACTATCAGATTTAAAGTGCGGTGTTGACGTCTTAGTCGCGCTACTATGCGCCGGATTCTTGTGGTAAAGGGTTTGCCCAATGTTATATAATCCACCACACTTTGGATCCGAAAAGCATGTTGTTTAGCCGACTTCATCTTACACTAGATCTTCTTAACATGCCCCTTAGCATTCTCGACCACGCATGAAGTGTTTAATCTTTTGCGGAGGACGAGTTGCTTTGCGGCATTGTAATCGGCGCAGTTAATCTACCAGATGTCTGCATCTTCTGGAGGCTCTTCATTGAAGACTGCGTCCATTCGAGCCAGATCTAGTGGCTTTAGGATAGTTCTGCTATTACGGCTTACCCTCGTCCTTAAGTCTACTTCGGTGTACTCTACGAGATGTTCCCCAGAAGCTTCTAGTTGACGCGGTGGAGGTGCAGCTGGCACCTCTTCTAGCTGCTAGGGTAGCATTATGTAACCTGTCCTACGCAAGAAGGATAGGTGATCTCTCAGGTGTTGTTGAGAGAAGGCGCGATGCTCTGGATGCATTTCGCACCAAAGTGTCCCATTTTGGACACACTATATATACACTGTGTAACACCTTTGGTCGACCATATTAAATGGCAACGTAACAACCCTTTTTCACCAATTACCCTTTACAGTCTACTTTTTTAGTTTGCCCTAAATAATATCCAAATTACTGTAGTGAACTTACTTTTTCACATTTTTTTACGGTACGGTTCTTTTCCATTTGGATGAATGCAATTCTCTTTCTTCCTTTTCCAATCAAAGAAACACAATAGATTATTTAGAAATAAAATACGTACATAACGTTTGCCTGCTACTACTGACTATTAAACACAACAGTGTATAATATGGTAGTTCTCTATCATCGTGTATTACTGTAACATCAGTGTTCCAAAAAAATCTCGTATGGACCCTCTATCTCTTTAATCTCTTTGTAAACGACATCTTTGAAATAAAGTATAAGAATTTCCCGTGTGTTCCCAAAGGTTTTAAATTATTTAAAGTTGTTGAAAATCCATCTGATGCTTCTTTATTATAAAGTAATTTAGAAATTTTTTTTTTTTTATATGAGATATTTTATCTATTTTCAATTAAAATTATATATTTAACAAATTTGGTTTTTAAAAAAAAAATTTCCTTTAATTTTCCCTTTTATAATTATAAAAAAAGTTTACCAAAAGGCAACACCCCACAACCCCCCCTATTTTATAATTCTTCCCCCCCTAAAAAATAACAAAAAAATTTAAAAAATTAAAATTTTTTAATAAATAGGGGGTGGGATTTTTCGGTCACAAGTTTAAAATTGTTATACTGTTCATTAGTACGCTCAACTTTGAAATATGGTTTTATAATCTGGTGCCCTAATTATTATATCTAAAGAAACTCTATCGAAATGGTTCAAAAAACCCAAAAAAGGTTTTAAAAAAAATTCGAATTTTTTTAAGATTCCCAACAGAAGAAATAAAAAAAATATCCCTCTCCTCTTTTCCCTACCCAAACAAACACAAAAAAAAATATATAAAAAAAAAAAAAAAAAAAAAAAAAATAATAAATATATATAAAATATAATAAATATATAAAATATTATTATTATATATATATATATATATATATATATATATATATATATATATATATATATATATAAATATTATTTTTTTTAATTTTTTTTTTTCCTCTATAGTAACTTAGATTATATTCCCTAGACTTATCCCAGGATATCATATTTCACTACGTGACTGATAACAAATTCCTGCTTATTTTATTGAATTAACTGCTTAATTTGCATTTCTTCTTTGTTATAAGCTTGGGAATCATTGTTTATGCTGACCAAGTACAGCCTTCCAAGCTTATAAATTAAATTAATATCATTTGTAAACTCAGTTCTTATACTCACTTTCGACATGTTACATTAAATTATATTCAATCCAATTAATTGTATTTTTTACCAAGACTCAACGTTGAGTCCATGTTAATTAAATAAATGTTTTTTTAAAAACAACTTTACGGAAACCGTAATCTAACAATTGGCGCAGTCGGTAGGATCTGATAACATTGCAGTTCGGGAGCCTAACTAGTCGTGTAACCCTCCAAGAGAACAAGGAGTCCATCTTCGAAAAGGTGCCTAACTAGTGGACAGGACCTACTAGAACAAGGAGAACTTCTTAGCTGCAGTGGTGGATCCCAATTCTTCAACAGAAAAGAACCTACTCCATGAAGCAAACTATAGAGTAAGAAATATTATAAGAATCATCTCGTACTATCATTTTAATTTTTTTTATCAAGCAACAAACAATTTTTATTATTATTTTATTTCACTTTTAATTTTTATTTTTATTTGGCTCTGACATTTCTAACTGTATCCACTCGCTACATATACGTGTGTAGGTGTGAGCAAGAAGTACAGTTCGATCTAAAGACCAAATTCGTTATATTTCAAATATTAGTTGGCTGATATTTCTAACTGTATCCACTCGCTACATATACGTGTGTAGAGGTGAGCAAGAAGTACAGTTCGACTTAGAGACCAAACTAATTTTTATGTAAGTGCATAATTATTTCTATTATCCATTATTATTATTATTATCCCATTTACAATTATTCTACAAATAATAAAAACCGCATTACAAAGTTAATGCACCACTAAAACAAATAAACTTTAATAAGTGCATAATTTTAATTAAGAAATACTTTTAATATTTTCCTTGATCACCTAAATTGATCAATTATTTTCTAAATAATTTCTAAATACTAAGCAACAAAATGCCAGACGCAGTTACAGAACAAGTTGAACCTTACAAACTATCTGAAATTTTTTCCATAATACCGGAGTTCGATGGCAACCCCATCGCTCTACAAACTTTTCTTAATTCATGTATTTACGCCCACTCTATGGCTGTTAGAGATCAAAAGTTATTGTTAACCATACATATAAAAAATAAATTGCGTGGCAAAGCTGCCGAAATTGTAAACTCTCGTAACCCAGCTACATGGGCAGAAATAAAATTCTTATTAGAGTCTCATTTTGGCGACTCGAGAGATCTGACATCTCTCATTCAAGATTTACAGCGGATTCATCAAATACATAACGAATCTGCATTAACATTTATAGCACGGTTACAAACGCATAATGCGAAAATGCATGCTGCAATTCAAAAACAACATTTTACTGCGGAGCAAAAACAAGCGCAAAGCGAACTAATTGAAACAATGACGCTAACTACTCTACTCACAGGTTTAGAACCAACACTAGGCAAAATTATTCGTGCCGGAAATCCTAAAAATATGCTAGACGCTATAAATCGTATTAAAAGAGAATTACAGCTATCTTATTTTGAAACTCAAAAATTCCCAAAAAATAACGTTGCCAAAAATCCAATTCAAAGTCAAGTAAGAAGGCCAAACATTAATTTTCAAAAATTCTGTTCATTTTGCAAAAGAAATGGGCATACTATAAACGAATGCCGAACAAGGCAACAACAACAACAACCTTCAACTTCTCAAAATTTCAATAGGCCAAATTTCCAAGGAAATTCAAACTATCAAAATTTTGCACAATCAAATCATTATCAAAGAACATTTCCACAAAACCAATATCCAAATCAATTTCAAAATCAACAACCGAGCTCTTCTCAACAGAATAGGACTTCAGCCATAAGACCGAATCCTAATTATAATCCACAAAGACAATCTGTAATACAGCACAACCCCAATTTTAATCGCTTCAATAATCAACCAAAAACCCATCATTTAAATTGCGCAACTTACGATAACCAGTACACTGATCAATACGAAAATTATTCCTTTGATAATCAAGTACAAAATGAAACTTGTAATTTTAATAATTTTCAACCTGAACAAAATGAGGAGAATTATACTGCTAATTCTCAGGACACTCACTATGAGAATTATACTGCTAATTCTCAGGATACTAACTATGGGAATTATACTGCTAATTCTCAGGATACTTACTATGAGGATTATACTGCTAATCCTCAGGATTTTTACCAAGGCTTAGATCATCCAACGAATCCTCCCAACCAAGATTCAGACCCAGTTGCGGATTTACAAACACAAATACAAACCATGAACTTACAAGACGACTTGAACCCGTACTTAAACTTCCCAGAACAGACATTCATGTAAATTCATTACTATCTGTAAACTCAAAAAATCTTTATTATATAAAGGATATCACAAACAGATTTAAAATTTTAATAGACACCGGTGCAGGTATTTCTATTTTTAAACCTAAAACAGCCGAAAATTATCGACAAAGATTTTCCGAAAATGTAATTATACAGGGTATAACGGACCAAAAGGTAAAAATAAGTGAATCAGCACTTATACCATTTACAGAAGGCAATCCACATAAAGTTTATGTTCATAATTTAGATATAGACTTTGATGGACTGTTAGGCGCGGATTTTTTAGAACACTACGAATGTCAGGTAGATATAAAAAATAAAAAACTAATAACGAACTTTAAAACTGTACCGCTATTTAAGGTTACAGATGATTCGTGCGTACAATTACCTGTTAGTTGTAAAAATGTAACGCAAAATCAATGTCAAAAACCCCATCCAGAAAATCAAAATTTAGATAATACCAATAACCAAAATTTAATATCTATTGAGCCGCGTATAGAAAAGATTTTTAAACTTAAATGTAATTTACGAAATACTGATGCTATACTGTTAGCTCAGGAATCGGACAAAGTACGTTTGCCAAATGCTCTCGTCAAAATTGACAATAATGGAGAATTTTTAACATCAGTTATAAATCCTAATGCAATACCTAAAATAATAGATCTTTCAAATCTTAAACTAGAACCTGTTGAGAAATTTAGAGAAATATTTAATTTGAATTCCCAAAATCTCGATTCCCAACAGACAGACAGACATTTCGAAATTAAAAAACAATTACGCTTAGAACATCTTAACGACGAAGAGAGTTATTTAATTACCGAACTTTGCTTAAACTTTTCTGATATTTTCTACCTAGAAGGAGATAACTTGAGTTTTACGAACGAAATAAAACATTCGATTGACACAAATAATGCAAAGCCAGTTTTTACAAAATCATACCGATATCCGCATATTCATAAAGAAGAAGTCAAAACACAAGTTTCTAAAATGTTAGACCAAGGTATCATTCGACCATCAATCTCGCCCTGGTCTTCTCCAGTTTGGGTTGTCCCAAAAAAACTCGACGCGTCCGGAAAACAAAAATGGCGAGTCGTGGTAGACTATAGAAAATTAAACGAACTGACAGTTGACGACAAATATCCACTCCCAAATATTTCTGACTTACTAGATCAACTTGGCAAATGCCAGTATTTTACGACACTAGATTTGGCATCTGGTTTTCACCAGATCGAGATAAATACGGAAGACATTCAAAAGACTGCTTTCACCGTCGAAAATGGTCATTTTGAATTTGTGCGAATGCCATTCGGACTTAAAAATGCCCCATCAACATTTCAGAGAGTGATGGACAACATTTTGTTAGGTATCCAGAATGAACGCTGTTTGGTTTATATGGATGATATTATCATCTATTCACCAACCATTCATGAACACATCTCCCGTTTAACCGAAGTATTTCAACGTTTACGAAAAGCAAATTTAAAAATTCAACCGGACAAGTGCGAATTCTTGCGCAAAGAAGTCGCCTATCTTGGTCACCTCATCACTAAAGATGGTGTAAAGCCAAACCCAATTAAAGTTGACGCTATTCAAAATTTTCCTCAGCCAAAAAATGCCAAAGAAATACAATCATTCTTAGGTTTAGCTGGTTATTATAGGAGATTCATTCCTAATTTCTCTAAGATATCCAAACCACTGACAAAATTACTACAAAAAGACATTCCTTTTAATTTCGACAATGACTGTACAAATTCCTTCGAAAATTTGAAACAAGCCTTAACAACCACACCGATTCTAATATACCCGAATTTTAACGATACTTTCATACTAACCACGGATGCTAGCGCATTCGCGATAGGTGCAGTACTCTCGCAGGGCCCTATAGGCAAGGACCTACCTATTGCATATGCGTCCAGAACGTTATGCAGTGCGGAAACAAAGTACTCTACTATTGAACGTGAGCTCTTAGCAATAGTCTGGTCAGTTAAGCACTTTAGACCATATTTATTCGGCAGAAAATTCACGTTAGTTACTGACCACAGACCACTTACCTGGCTGTTCTCTATAAAGGACCCAGGAAGCAGGCTAGCTCGTTGGCGCTTAAAACTGGAAGAATATGACTACGAAGTCATATACAAACCAGGTAAAATTAACAAAAATGCCGACGCGTTATCTAGAATCAAACTAAACCATGTTAAAGATTGTGTTACCTTTCAAACATCTATTTTAGCCGCTAATTCGGATGACGAACAGAATTCCGACAATGAAGATTCCGATGATAAAATCACAGACGAACAATTTTTTCAAGAATTTAATACTTTCGTAAATTTGTACAAGACAAAATCGCTAATCGATTATTCTAAAATCAAATTTTCTAATAAACAATTATTAGACAAGGAAAACAAAAATATCATAACGTTCTTCCAACAAAATAAACTGGAAGACTTTCACTATAAAATAATCGAGGATATTTTCGAAGAACATCCCGATTTTAGTAACGCTAAAATTAATATAGTTTCAAGTAAGACTGTCAGAAATCGAAAATATTTTATCATCCCATTACCTTTCGATCTAGAATCTGTCAACGAAACATTATTTTATACTTTATTCAAACATCAAAATGATCTCGATCTTTCATGTACGTATCACGTAGAAAATAATTTAGATTTACCTACATTGGAAATGTTATCATTTATCTTTGCGGAAAAAGACTTAAAACTAGTAATTTGCCAAAACATCGTCAAAACTCCAGATAATGACCAAATTCCTATTATTATTGACCAAAATCATACAGGTAAAAATAACTTACACCGTGGGATAAACGAAACAATTCGGAGAATAAAAGTAAAATATAATTGGCAAGGTTTAACCAAAGACATTGAAAACTACATAAAAAATTGCGAAACATGTCAAAAGACAAAAGTCTGCCGCAAAAATCTCAGCAACCCTTTAGTTATTACAGAAACCCCACGAACGCCTTTTGAACGTATAAATATTGATATTTTCGAAACACCGAACAGAAACTACGCTTTAACCGTCCGAGATGAATTAACAAAATTCACTCAAGCATACGCCTTAAAGGACAAAACGGCGAAATCAGTTGTCAATACCTTATTGCTATATTTTCAACATTTTGGCACACCATTACGAGTACACTGTGACTATGGCCGTGAATTCGACAACAGCCTACTCAGAGACCTATGTACTCTATATGACATAAAACTGACATATTCTAGCGTAGGACACCCGCAATCGAACGGTTCACTCGAAAGATTCCACGCCACATTAGCGGAAATGATAAGGGTTCATAATACAGAAAACCCTAACGAACATCCACTCACTATACTGCCTTATGCTGTTATCTGTTACAATAACTCGATCAATAAAACACACGGATTTACACCGTATGAGCTAATTTTCGGGCATACCTCAAACAGACCACCCGAAAAACTTTATAACCAGAAAGACTTGATTACTAAATACATACGAGACCTTAATAATCGAATATCCCATTATTATAAACTAGCGCGCGAAAGAACGCAACTACAAAAAGAAAAAGCAAAAGTCCGCTTTGACAAAAATATTCCCGAAAATCGACCCGATTACCAAATTGGCAATAAAGTTTACGTCAAAGAATCACAAATCAAAGATAAACTACACAACAAGTTTAACGGTCCTTTCGAAATAATCGAAATTTTCCAAAATTCTGCTATTCTACTTAACCCAGACACTAACCAAACTAGTAAAGTAAATTTTGATCGAATGAAACCCTATTTTGAAAATTAACCTTTTTTCAGGTTACTCCTGCTGTTCGGATCAGTAGCCCTAGCAGTTTCCCAATACAAAATTACACCAATTAATAACACCATTGGAATTTACTACCACGAAAAATCAGAAATAATTGTGACCAACGAGAAGTGGACACTATTAGTTCACAAGAATATATCCGAACTAAAGACAGTTTCTGACAAAAATGACAAAATCCTGGACACCATCCTAAACACCCTTGACCCTGCGTATCATAACATGAATACTTTCATGAGCGAAGTTAAGACTCATCTTAGCCTTCTAAAACAAATTTCTAAATCTATTCAATCTAAGTTTGACGAGGTTTATCTTGATACAAAACGATACAAAAGAGGAATTATAAACGGAATCGGGACAGTATTTAAATCAATTACCGGAAATCTAGATGCTGAAGACGGTCAATACTATTCTGATTGTATTAATAAACTAAACAACGACGAGCATCAACTAGAAAACTTAATTAAAAACCAAATATCCGTAACAACATCGGTTATAAAAAATTTCAATTCAACTATTCAAAAATTACAAATTGACGAGGAAACGTTTAATAAAGATATCAAAGATATCGAAGATGCGATCTTACGTACCGAACATGATATACAAATAGTTAAAACAAAACTAAAGTTTCTCGAAATATGTGAACAATTAATGGCAAACTATTTATATATCGAGGACCATTTAAACGATATTCTAAATTCAATAACTTTTGCAAGATTAAAAATCATTCATACCTCTATAATTACCCCTCAGGATTTAATAAGCTCTTTACAAGAAATTTCACAAAATTTGCAAAGGAACAACTTGCCACTTCAAATAAAATTATCAAGAGTTGCTCAGTACCTAGATATTATTGAACTGCAAGCTTTTCAAACAGATTCAAGTTTAATTTTTGCCTTAAAGATACCTTTAGTAGATCCTCAAACTTACACAACCTATCAATTATACCCTATCCCTATTTTGGATAATAGAACTGGTTTGCACCACATTCTGTCAACCTCTCAAAAATATATCGCGAGAGATGATGATTCTTTAATGTTTATACCTATTCCGGACCTGAAAGAATGCAAACAACTCTACATTGGAACTAAATTATGCTCTAACTTGTTCGCTTATCCAATCGACACCAATGCAATTTGTGAAGCAAGACTGTTCAAACATCTCAATCGCCTACCCGAAAACTGTCAAACATCATTTATCATTAGTCAAGGATATAATGTTCAAAAACTCCAGGAGAACACATGGTTAATTATTAATGTAGAACCTCTACACGTTACTATCAGTTGCCCTAAGAGAAATTCAATAACGGAAATCATCATGAAGAACTCTATTATAAAATTACAACCTAGTTGTTACGCCTTTATCGGCATTACCAAGATTCAAGCCGAATCCAAGGAAATATTAGATGTCAAAGATAAAACCCATCCTATTCAAATTCCGTATGAATGCTGCAACAACTTTCCATACAAAAGTCAACTACCCAAATTAAAACCATTAAAATTAAACCACCTGAACACCGAAGACCTCGAAATTGCCAAACACAAATTAGACCAATATTCCAAAAATTTAGACGATCTTATCAACGAACCTTTTGTGACCAAACACATCTCATGGTTCACATATCTGACCATAACATTAATTATTGCCCTTATTCTTCTCTATGTATTTTGCAAATGCAGAAAAAGGAGTCGGACGCTGGCTCTTGTCAACCCATCCGGATCACCTCCACCTCCACCACGACCAAGTAAGGTCTCCAGGAGATTTTCCAGCATTCTACCTCCGAGGAAAAGACCCAGTATCCATGAAGAAGAAACCGAAGAAATCGCATTGACTTAAAAAAGACTGTTAAATGTGTTTTTCTATCTGAACTTAATGCAAAAGACATTCAGTGAATATTGTTTCATTTTTGTGCTGCATTTTAAATTTTGTCATTTTATTATTTTGTCACCTTTTATATTATTTTATTATTTTATTATTTTATTTTCATTTTATAACCATTCTCAATGTTAACGCTTTGCTATTTTACACTATGTTAGATTTCATGCTTTTACACTGTTTTACATTTTTGTAAAAGTTGCTGTATAAACACCAACTTTTCTATAAGGGGGAAGTTGTTATATAATATTTCAGACACCGTATAGTAACTTAGAATATATTCTAGACTATCCCAGGATATCATATTTCACTACGTGACTGATAACAAATTCCTGCTTATTTTATTGTTAATTGCTTAATTTGCATTTCCTTTGTTATAAGCTTGGGAATCATTGTTTATGCTGACCAAGTACAGCCTTCCAAGCTTATAAATTAAATTATTATCATTTGTTAACTCAGTTCTTATACTCACTTTCGACATGTTACATTAAATTATATTCAATTCAATTAATTGTATTTTTACCAAGACTCAACGTTGAGTCCATGTTAATTAAATAAATGTTTTTTAAAAACAACTTTACGGAAACCGTAATCTAACAATATATATATATATATATATATATATATATATATATATATATATATATATATATATATATATATATATATATATATATAATAATAATAATCCCGGCCGACCAAACATTTTTTTCCCTCTTTTTTTTTTTTTTTTTCTCCCCCCCTGTGGGTTTTTTTTGTTTTTTTTTTTTGGTTTAATTTCCCCCCCCCCCCCCCCCCCCGGGCAACATGTAGAGAAATCTAGTAACCTATCTTGCGAAGAAGTAAGATACATAAGCACCCCTTCATATGGAGGAAAACACAAACAAAGTTCCACAGAGGCATTAGCAGCTGATGGGGAACAACTCGTAGAGTATACTGATGTAGACTTAAGGACGAGGGTAATCTTTAATACCAGGGCTACCCTAAAGCTACAAGACCTGGTTCGAATGGACGCAGTCATCGATGAGGAACTCCCAGAAGACGCAGATTAACTGCGCTGTTTACAACGCCGCGAAGCAACTCGTTCCCCGGAAGAGGTCAAACACTTGAAGCGGGGTCGAGAAGGCTTAGGGGCGTGTAAAAAGATCGAACACAAGATACAGTCGGCCAGACAACATGCTTCTCGGATCCAGAATGTGGAGGAATATATAATAATGGGCAAATCTTTTACCCCTAAAATCCGACGCATAGCAGCCAGATTAAGACGCCAGTACCACACTCTAAGTCTGACAGTGTTGTATACCATCAAGCAACACTGTCTAGATAGGATTCGAGCACTTATGGTTATTACATATAAAGATCGCTGAAAAGGCGGGTGAGGAGTATGGAGCAAAACACCTTGTTCCGTACGAATCCATCCAGCCCGTTTCATAGCCACAGCGTGTTGTGGATGATCCCCCCGACTGTAGCAGATATCGAAACCTTCTGGAAGGAAATACATGAAACAACGCGTCCATTCAATAGCGACACTCTAACAATTGCACATCGAGGCTCTGTGCCACAGACATCCTAAAAGCCAGAAGATGTGTGCCCGGCAATCAGTATGGAGGAAGTCTAACAAGCACTTGTTGGTACCAAGAACTTCGCAGCCCCGCGTCCAGACTGCATTAACAACTGGTGGTGGAAGAAATTTCCCTCCACTCACCACCGTCTGGCGCGAATTTTCAACTCATGGTTGAACGAAGGGCAGCTGAATCCGGACTGGTTCGTCGAAGGACGATCACTTGCCTCGACTCCTGCTACAAGATATTTACACATATCTTGTATGCTAGGACACTGTGGTCTGTTGATCCGGTCTTTCAGCAGATACACGAACAACGTGGTGTCAAGAAAGGCATGGCAGGTTGCAAGGACAGCTTGCTGATAAACCGCTGTATTACACAGGATTCTATGCAATACAAGCGGAATCAATCGATGACCTGGATTGATTTGACACAACATCACACGAGTTATTGTTACACTTTCTCGAATGTCTTGCGGTACCAGCACTACTAGTGAGATGCATAGAACAGCTGCTGCCGCTCTGGAAGACTTGCCTTACCATAACATCAGGTACACAGCGGGTCACAACAGAGCAGGTGGCATTTAGGAGAGGAGTGACTCCCTAAATCCCTCCTCTTCTGTATCTCACTGCTGCCGTTGCCTGTTGGACTTCGCCAAACCCGCGGATATCAATGTGGACCACCTAGCGACCGGAGGCATAAGATCATCCAGCTATTTTATGTGGATGACTTTAAACTGTATGCCTCGGGAGAGCGCAACTTAACAAAACGCTCTTTGGGTGGTCGAAGAATACACGTGGGCAATTGGTATGGAGTTCAAGTTGGACAAATGTGCAGTCGTCCACCTCAAGAGAGGACAATCCGGGGAATTCTCTGAAGATGTGCAGCTCGCAGATGGAAGCATCCTAACACATATGGATAGTGGAGAGACCTATACATATCTGGAAGTGCAGCAAAGGCATATTCAGGATGTAAAACAAATAAAGGATTCTCTCCGAGGCAAGTACAGACATCGTCTACGTAGGATTTGGGTTCCGATCCTTTGGGAAAGAACAAGGTGTCTGCAACTAACATGCTTGCTGTTCCCGTTCTGCTCTACACCTTTGAAGTAGTAAAGTGGACGATAGATGAGGTGCGCCAATTTAACAAAGATACCCGCAAGATGATGAATATCCACAGAAGTATTCGTGTGTACCTCCCACATCAACGGGAGAGGTACACGGAGAGGACTCTTGAGCTTGAGTTGTTCGCATGGCAGAGTAGTACTGAATATGGCATGTAACATCCTCAGGAGCTCAGATCCCCTCTTGTGGTTTGTAAAACATCACGAATCTGTAGAAGTATGGGTATGATTTTTTAAGGCAGCAAAAAGAGCCATAGCTGAACTCGGTCTCGCATTCGACATCAGACGAGGTACAAATATTTCAGACCATACGTATAGGGATGTAAATTTAATATTATCACAGATATGTTAATATTTTTTGTCGGAACTAAATTTAATAAAAATGTAAGAAAATCTCAATTTCTCATTAAGTCGATGTTTCGACAATATTTATTGTCTTTTTCTATACTGGGTGTCCCATAGGCCATAATTAAGTATCTTCCTTCAAGAAGGCGATAGATCTATAAAAGTTAAGTTGAGTTCTATAAAAAAAAACATTTGCCTTAAATCAGTTCAAAAGGGAGCTACAACCTCTGTTTTACTTACCCTCTAAGTACAATATAGTTATATGCCAATAAATTCGAAACGACTTAAGTTGCAAAATTCAAATTTGGGCCATTTATTAATTTTATAATGTTACATATTTTGTCAAATTTTTATCTAAATATCATGATTTGTTGGGGCAGTTAAAGAGTGGGTGGGGTGAATTTTTGCCATAACTTTTTTCTATTATTTTTTTAGACATTTATAATGGAAAGAAGTGCCAATGTTAAAAACTGCATAAAACAGGTCCTCTTGCTAAATGTCGATAGGAGCTATCGTTTTGAAGTTATTTGTATTTAAATATTCCGATGTAGTCCATTTTCTAATTTTAATATCAAAGACTAACAAAGACAGTTCACTTCACCAATCTGATGGGTTCAGGTTTTGTTTTTTGCTTACCTCCACTTCTTATGCGCCTTGGCCATCAAATGTCTGTTCGTGGATGTGTGGCCATCAACGCAAATAAGAAATGTTTAAGTGAAACAATCTTCCACTAGTGCAGCTCAAGGCATAAAATGAACACACCACGATTTTTGTGCACATCTAGGATGTGACGTGTGGTATATAACCTAATTTTCGCATTCCATTTCAAGTATTTATTATTTCATTACTATTAACACGAATCTATCACTACAATGAAGCATACCCTGATTAAAGTTAATTCCTAATGACAATAATAAGTAAAAGTTCGACTCAATAATTAATATTGCTGATCTGTAATAACTATAGTTAAAGAAACCTATGTATATTCTGACGGGATGTCTGGGGTAACACGCTAAGGGCCGGTTGTATCGACATGGTTGAGCCAAAGTTCAACTGAACTTTGTTTAAAATCCATTGTTACGATTGTTGTAACAATCGTAATCTTGGATTTTAAACGAAGTTCAGTTGAACTCTGGCTAAACCACGTCGATGCAACCAGCCCTAAGAAACGCAGAGTCGAATTTAACTGTATTGCTCGTTCGTTTACTTTTTACTTTCTTATAACTAATATAAGGAAGTATAGTAATCGTGATTTTTTTCGACCACGAGATTTTGATTGACATATATTTTGAACCCTTCTGAATCCAATCTGACTATTTTCCGAATGATGTCTGTCGGTGCGCGCGCCGCGTGCGTGCGTACGTGAGTGCGTGCGTGCGTGTATGCGTGTGTGCGTGTGTGCGTGTGTGTGGATGTGTATGTGGGTTGGTGTGGATGTGTGTGTGTGCGTTGGTAAGGATGTGTGTGTGTTGGTGTGAATGTGTGCGTGTGTGTGTGTGTTGGTGTGGATGTGTGTGTGTGTGTTGGTGTGGATGTGTGTGTATTGGTGTGGATGTGTGTGTGTGTGTGTTGGTGTAGATGTGTGTGTGCGTGTGTTGGTGTGGATGTGTGTGTGTGTGTTGGTGTGGATGTGTGTGTGTGTGTGGGTGTGGATGTGTGTGTATGTGTTGGTGTGGATGTGTGTGTTGGTGTGGATGTGTGTGTTGGCAGTTAAGATTGTCAACAACATTTTAGGTGATATATTAAATTTGGTGAATGTGGTACCACCAGAAGAGACATAATGGATGAAAGAAGAAAAAAGGTACAATTTCAGGAAATAAATTTAAAAATTTTTATTGCATTTCTGGACGATTCTCGACGAATTGTAATGAAAAAAGCATAACTCTATGAAGAAAAGAATCTCTGCATATCTGTAGTATCGCGATAGCAGCCACAGTTTATTGAGATAAAGCTTTCAAATTTGGTACACTTGTTCTAAGGCAAAAGACAATGAAAAATTCGATGATGAGCAAAATTGGCCAGCTGAAAGGGGGTCTAAAGGACCCAAACTTTTTTGTATTTGACTTTACAAAAAATATATTCTTGATGTAAGGTTATAATCATGTCTACTGTATCAAACGAATAAAATATATTTTCCAAGTACATACTTAAATAAATCTGATGTAAACTGAAATATTTTACACATTTGGCTTCATAAAATGGGGTTAGGATAAATTAAACAGTTTGACGTTTGAAAGGTCTAATTTAGTTACAAAAATGTCAATGTCAACAAAAAAATTATTAAAATATATGAAATGAATTATTATTGACAGTATCGAATGACACTGATAATTAATTATTAAAAAATTTTAAAGAAACATTTCAAGGTACGCTATTAAAATTTAATTGAGGTAAGTGAAGAATTAAATAGAATGATTTTTTTATATCAGGGATGATATATACTGGTATAAGAAATTTATGTACTGGCCACATCAGATATTTATTAATGTAGGTTTTTGTGTTCAGTTTAGCTAGCAACAATTTAACAATTATTGTACAAAAAAAGTATTAACTTGAAATAAAAGTATTGAATTTAAAGTATTGACTACACATGCAGCAGTATTCAAGTTCGCTTAATATAAATTGTTACTACCCTGCAAGAACCACTTGGAGGTATGAGCATTTCTTGCCAAAAAACGATGGGTATGGAATATTAGTATAGAATAAAGAGATTATTTAAAAAGTAACAAGAAACCTTTAAAAATAAAATAAAACAAAAAATATAGGTACTCTCAAAATAGTAACAGAAACAAATATGTTTCTCAATAAAACAACTAAAAATAAATTCTAATAGTAAAGTTATTACTACAATAAAAACAGAAAGACATATTTTTGTCAAAATGAAAAAAAAAATAATAACATTAATAAATAATAACATCCTGAAAAAGAATGTTTCTCAAGTATTGAACTACGAAAGTACAAAAACGTAATTAAATAATGCAGTTGATTCACTTCTTCCCATCACATCATTTCACTTTACCTCACCTCACATTGCTTCTTCCTCTGAATACTCGCCCTTCTCACCCTCTTCTTCATTTTGAGATGAACTGCTATCCTCGTTCAAATTTATGATAAATTTGTTTCCACTATTTATATGAAATTTGGCAATTTTTAAATAATCATCCTCAATTGTAATTACTTTCCTAATTCTTTTTTCCCAATCTTCCTTGGTAATTTTCAACACTTCATTTTGAATTAACTCTACGACTTTTTTTACGTTTTTACTCTACGAATTTCGGAAAAATACTTCCTTTTCTGATATTTTTCATCAATTTAAACAAAATTAATTCAATCGGGTTGAAAATACAGAAATATGGCGGTAATCTCAAAACTTTGTCGCTATATCTCTCCGCTTCATTATCTATAATATACTTCTTCTCATAATATTTTATTTGCAGAACTTCCAACAATTATGTTATCCAATTTGTTGTGCGGAAAAAACATGGAAGACTGTAACGTGGATTACCACAAGAACATGGAGGGAGAAATATTTGAGGAATGGTTTAAAAATACACTAATTCCAAAATTAAATCCAATTAGCATTATTGTTATTGGCAATGCCAAGTACCATTCGAGACAACCATATAAAATTCCTAATAAGAGTTCTACTAAGCTAGAGTTACAATTTTTTTTACTGGAACATGATTTCTATTATGAGGAAAATTATAATAAAGCACAACTGTTGGAGGTCCTGCAACTGAATATTAGTATAGAATAAAGAGATTATTTAAAAAGTAACATGAAAGCTTTAAAAACAAAATAAAAACAACTCTCAAAACAGAAACAAATATTTTTCTTGATAAATGAACTAAAAATAAATTCTAAAAGTAAAGTTATTACTATAATAAAAACAGAAAGACATACTTTTGTTAAAATGAAAAAAATAATAATAACATTAATAAATAATAATATGCAAAGAATATTTCTCAAGCACTAAGCCAGGAAAGCACAGAAACGGAATTAAATAATGCAGTTGATATTACAAAATTCACTTCTTCACTTCACATCACTTCACTTTACCTCACCTCACATTGCTTCCTCCTCTGAATCCTCGTCCTTCTCACCCTTTTCTTCATTTTGAGATGAGCTACTATCCTCGTTCAAATTTATAATAAATTTATTTCCACTATTTATATGAAATTTGGCAATTTTTAAATAATCATCCTCAATTGTAATTACTTTAAGGTATTCTTTATTTTTTGGCCAATTTCAAAAAATTTTTTTTAGAATGTAGGGTAATAAAAACTCTATGTGTGGTACTGCTTTCTTTTATTAGTGCAAACATGGCCAACTGGGATGCGTATTTTAACGTCAAAAACTGCTAATGTTGCTCTATCATTCTGTAAAATATTTCGTAGGAAATCTGCGTCGTTAAGAAAATTTCCTTGCAACCACAAACATAACTCGAAACATCTGCCTACGTCTCCTTACTGAAGTATGAAGTATTTTTGGTTTAAATGGTACTATTTTGTATTTTTTCAAACATCGCCTGTTGATAACCCTCATTGGGTTTCAACAGTAGAAGACAATATTGGGAAAAAAAATAATGTCTGGTGTGGAATCCTAAATAAAACATTAATTGGACCTTTTTTTTCGATAAAATTTAAATGGAAACTTATTTTTACAGTTTCTACAAAATGAACTATGGAATGTGTTCCATAATTTACCACTTCAACAAAGAAGACGTGTTTATTTTCAGTTAGATGGTGCACCCATTCACAATACTGCTGCTGTTAGACACCGGATAAATGAAAATTTTCCAAATCGGTGGACAGGACGGTCCAGTCCTGTCAATGCGTGGCCGCCTCGATCACCTGATCTAACGCCCATAGATGTTTTCCTATGGGGTACGGTAAAAGAGAAAGTGTATAAGGACCGTCCAGCCACTGTAAATGAACTCATTAATATAATCACCACTGTTTGTCGCGAGATTACTCCGCAACAACTTAAAAATGTTATATTAAACAACAGCAAGAGAATAGAAAAATGCATTTTGTATAATGGAGGATTAATAGAAGGAAACCCAATTTAGAAATGTTTAATATTTAAAATGTTTAGTAGTAATAATTTAGTATTTGACCTAAATAATGTATGATTTTATTGTTTTAAGTTTATTAGTGGTATTCATACAAGTTAATTTACTTAAATCTTTTATTTCCCTGAAATGTCAATCGTAGAGTTGCAGAGATGTTAAATACTGTTACGTGTTTGCTATCCACACAAACACCTCTACTCGTAGATTCGTTGATTGAAAGTCCAGGTAACACTTACCCACTACTTTATTTACTAATTAACAATTAACAACAATACATTAATTATTGTTTTAACTATAATCACACTTGAACATTTATAAGTCTCTTTCTTATTTCTTCTTTGCTCGTTCACGTTCAACTTAAGACTGAGTCTCGGCCCACTGTGCGTCTTATTTATACATCCATTCACACGGCCTAGAATATTCCAGAATATTCCCGGCCGTTCGCGTACAATTCCAGTCTCATCCAACCAGTCTACACGGTCCAGTGGCGTAACACTGCCCCCTTCTTAAGTCTGACGTCTCGATCAGGCAATTCATTGTTCCCTGCATACTTGGCTAGTCTCTTTATATGCACCACTTTCATATTTGATTTTGGACTTTGCTGAATTCGGTATACAACGTCGTTTAGTCTGGTGAAGACAGTGTATGGCCCTTCCCAGGGCGGGTGAGGTTTCGGGGACCTGCCTTTCTTTCGTTGTGGGTTATATAACCAAACCAATTCTCCCACCTGGTACCCTCCTGAATTAGTCTTAAGATCATAACGAGCCTTCATATGGTCACTTGTTATTGCAATTCGCTCAAAAGAAGCCCTGACGTTATATTGCTTATTTCTTATTTGTGGTCCCATACTTGCCGCGCAAACTTCACATTGGCGGCACCAAGCCTCTACATTTTGACGACAGTTTACCCAGTAGAAACGTTCTCTTACTTTTGTCAGGGTTTTGTTCATGCCAAAATGTCCGCCAGACGTTCCATTATGCACTTGCTGACGTACATTTGCTGCATGACACCTGGGGATTAACAATTTCAAATTAACTTTCCTCCCATCTGGACTTTCCCACGCTCTCTTCAGCAGTCCATCCTCTACTCTAAGGGAGTTCCATTGTGCCCATAAAGCCTTCAGCCCCACTGATTTACTTGAAATGTCCTTCCAATCGGATCGGGTTCCTCTTTCTTTCTATTTCAGAATAGGACCAGTTTCCTTATCGTTTAACTGCGCTTCCCTTAATGACTCTTTTGTCCAATAATCCGGAACTTCAATCTAAACGGTATTTATTATTTGTACATTTTGCTGTTTTTCCTTACGGTGGCAAGGCTTACAGTCTTTCAGACACGGTCTTTTGGAAAGGCCATCTGCCATATTCCCCGAGGTACCAGCTCGCCAGTTTTCCTGCGGCTTCTCCATTACTGCGACATTTACCCTCTCAGGGCTGCACTGACGACAGTTACTCTGAATATGGCCCACTCTGCCACACTTATAACGTTTCGGAATTCATCTTTGTCAACAGTTGTGCGATCAACTTTTGTAACTCGTTAAATACGACTTACAAGGTTTTATCTGCCGTGGTCTCTTCCACAGCCATGGCTCGCGCTCTCTGGTCTGACTGTGTGATATCCTCATAGGCACCCTAATTGTACTAGGGCCTCACTCCTAAGCTTATGCCTGGCCAACTTAAGAATTCGCCTAACTTTCTGGTCCCTTACTCCATCAATAAATGTACCAACTACCAACTGTTGTTGAAATTCCATTGGTGCATCAGGATAGGCTAGATGGGCTAATCTTTCTACCTGTACTTTCTCCACCTCGTTGTCTCCGTGATTTGAGCTGAGCCTGATATACTTGGGCGAGATGTTGGTCGCCATATCTTAGTTCTAATGCTGCCTGCAAAATGCTAAAGTTTTGTTGCTGTGCGGCAGGAATTGTTTGGAGCAGGTCTAATGCTTGGCCCCTTAGTGCTAATATCAATGCTGTTGCTTTTTCCTCATTGTTCCAGTTATTTGAACGTGTACCTCAAATTGTCTCATATAAGTTGACCATAAACTTTGACCGTCGAAGAAGGGTGGTTGTAACCTAGTACCAGACGATAGTATCAATTGGTCACTCCTCTCCTTTAATTGTTGCTTGAGCCGGGCTACTTCTTCAACAATACTGACTTTTCCCTCAACCACACCGACTTTTTTTTAACTTCACTGACTTGTTCTTCCACTTCACCGATTTTTTCTATAACATTCACTTTGAATTTTTCAGTGAGGGTGAAAATGGCTGCCTGCTGTTCCTTTAGGCTTCTTTTTATATCTTCGTTTTCCTCCAATGGTCTTATTTCCAGGCCCTCCACCATTTTTCTTAAGTCTTCTTTTTCTTCCTAGCGTTTTATCTCTTGTTCTTCTTTTTCTTCCTGTAGCCTTCTCTCTTGTTCTTTTTTGTCTTTCTGACGTTTTCTTTCTTGATCGTTCATCTGTTCTAATAACGCTGCTAGCAAGTCCTGTGTTTGTTTCTCCGCTATACTTCTTGTTATTGGCATGAACTCACGACACGTAAATCAGTTGAAAATAAAATTGACGACGCTATAATGTCCATGAAATGTATCTATCGCGTCTATTTTAATAATGGAATATTCCAGAAATATCTCGAAACAGCACTAGAAAGTCTTATTTAGAGTTTATGTTACTTTTATGTTAACAAAATTCACTTATCTCCACTAATTGTGCAATGGAATGTTCGAGAATTTTCACGAAATATCACTATTAAGTCTTGTTTTGAGTCTATAACACGTTTCCGTTAACATAGTTTACGTATCTTCTGTGGTTTCCAAATCGAATGTTCTAGAATTGTCACTAAAAGTCACTTATAGTCTTGTTTTACCTTTTTTTCTTTATGACCCATTTAAATAGATGTTTTTCTTGTCTAAAAATTGATATTGTATTGTTATGTCGTGTGGGAGGTACAAGATCTCGCTAGCAACCTACGCTAAATTTATTATGTTTATTCAAATATTTATTTCTTTAGAAAATTTTTTTAATGAAAAATATTTTGTGAAAAAAGCTGGGGTTTTATTTTTTATATGCCACTTTTAAATTTTTTGTTTTTATTTTTTTTTTTTACTTTTATTGTTTTTTTTTAAGTCTACAACACGTTCCCGACGACACAATTCACGTATCTCCTATAGTTTCTAAATAGAATGTTCTAGAATTTTCCCGAATTTGCACTAGTAATCCTTTTTCTCAGTCTACACCACGTTTTTACTAGCGGCATTCGCGTATTTGCAGCTATTTCTGTTCCTCTTGACGTAGAAGTTCCTCATGACTACACAGTTCTTGTTTTTCTTAATAACTCTAGACATTTCAAATACAGCTGTGTAGTGTAAAAGTGACAGTGTAGCTTAGATAATAAGATATTATTGTATTTTTTATTCATTGTAGTCTATCATTTGATTAATTTTTCAGTTTTAAGTAAGTAACTTATTTTTGTAATTTGAAGGTTTGAAGTAGTTTGGAAAGTGTGTTGTTTATTTAATTCAATAGATGACGAATTTCGTTAAACTTTGTCATGTAATATCCATATTTTATTCATATTCTAGTTTATTATCCATATTTTACTATTAATAATAAATTTATAAATAATAATACAATTTGTTTGAGTTTTTACTGCACAATATGTATAAAAACAATTTTTTTGAAATCGGGCCAAAAATAAAGTTATAGGCATGTGGCATGTAACATAGGGTGCTCCCCTGAAGATGATCCGAATTTGTTGAAACTTGGTGACAAGACGTTTTAAGGGATGCTGAATAAGAATATGTAATCAATTTTTTGAAAAAAAAAACGCTAATAGCAATTAACAATTTTTGACGTTAAAAAACGCCTCCCAGTTGGCCGTGTATTGCACTAATAAAACAAGCAGTACCACACGTACATAGAGTTTTTGTTACTCTGCATTCTAAAAAAAATTTTCTGAAATCGGCCAAAAAATACAGGACTTTGTATCACATGTAAGTGCGACAGCGACATCATGGGGTGCTCGCCTGAAGATGATTCGAATTTGATGAAACTTGGTGATAAGACGTTTTATGGAATGCTGAATAAGAATATGTAATCAATTTTTTGAAAAAAAAATTGCTAATAGCAGTTAACAGTTTTTGACGTTAAAAAACGCATTCCAGTTGGCCGTGTATTGCACTAATAAAAAAAGCAGTAGGTACAACACGTAGATAGAGTTTTTGTTACAATACATTCTAAAAAAATCTGAAAATCGGTTGACCCTGAAACTTCCCGCTATTTTCGAGCTTAAAGCGCTCAAAAATATACGTATTAGTTAATTGTTGAGCTCTCCGAGCTCAAAATATTATACACATACATTTTTAAGTTCTACGATTAAGTGAAAAATCTCGAAGTATTAAAAAAACCCTTTTTTTGTAATTTTTGAACTGCGATATCTTTTGAACAAATTAACCAATTGAGATGCAGTTTGCAGCATTCAACGCAGTTGTTCAAGTACAAAAAGTTATGTTTGTAGCAAAAATCGATCCGACAAAAATTTTAAATGTTATTTCAAAAAAAACACTTTTTTTGCGAATTTTTCGTAATCGATATCTCTTGAACGAATCAACCGAATTTGATGCGGTTTACGGCATTCAACGCAGTTTTCTAAGTACAAAAAGTTATCTTAGTACCAAAAATCAATCCGACAGGAATTTTGAATGTTATTTCAAAGAAAAAACACTTTTTTTGCAAATTTTTCGTTATCGATATCTCTCGAATGAATCAACCGATTTTGATGCGGTTTGCGACGATCGACGTTGATTTATAAGGAGAAGAGCTGATTATATTTTGAAATTAATCGGTTCAGTAGTCTAAAAGATATTCCAAAAAAAACAAATTTTTGAAAATTTTATTTTTGAGATTTTTCAAAATCTACCGGGCCGAATCGATTCTAAATCTAAGTTGATCCAACCTCTTTAGAATGCCGCAAATTGCGTTTCGATCAGTCAAGCCGTTCAAAAGTTATGAGAGGTTTACATACACCGTACACACACGCGCACGCACGCACACACATGTACACACACGTACACACACGCGCGCACACACACACATACACACACACACACGTACACACACGTACACACAACCCAGCCATACAGACACCATCGTGGGAATAGTCAGAATAGCTTCTTAAGACCTCAAAACGTTGAGATCTCACAAAAACTCAATTTTTGAAAATCGGGATGAAACCAATAACTTCCCGATTTCTGAAAATTTTCAATTTTCTTAGCGGGAAGTTAAAAAAAAATTGATATCGGCCAAAAAATGGAGGAGTTACAGGTTTGTATCACATTTAAACGCGACATCTTGGAGTGCTTGCCTGAAGATGATCTGAATTTGATGAAACTTGATGATAAGACGTTTTACGAAATGCTGAATAAGAAAATGTAATATCAATTTTTAAAAAAATCGATAATAGCAATTAACAGTTTTTACGTTAAAAACGCATTTCATTAGCGACCAGAAGCACCTGGTTTGATATACCAAGCGGTAATTATTTTATTATCATCTCTTATTATCAGTTTGGTGTCCAAAAAAGAAACACTATTAACTGTATCTTCTTCTTCTATTGTGAACTTTAAATATGCATTATAATTGTAAAAAATATTTAACAAATGTTCAGTACTACTTCTTGGAACGCTTAAGATTATGTCATCCACTTATTTCAAAAAGGGGATTACAAAGTCAATGTTACCAAGACAATAATTGTCCAACAGATCATTCATAACATACTGTGCTATTATGAGGTCAACAGGACTGTTCATAGGCATACTAAGTTTTTGTTTGTATACTGTGTTATTGTAACTAAACACTGTTATATCAAACAAAAAATTCCACTAATGTTAAAAATTGATTTTTGGAAATCTCACAATGGACCTGTTTTGCATCCCAGTGAGTTTCTATGCTATTTAAAGCAGTTTGTAGTGATATTATTAGAGCTTTGAATTTAAGCTGATTATGACATATCATCTGGTAATTGGAATTAGTAGTAGTAGCTACTTATTTTACTAGGCAAGTAGGCCACAATGGGCCCTTTTTACCTAGGGACCTACAGTTTAGCGTGGACTCCGAACCACGGTCCTCGACAGTCAACTAACCCACCGCCTGGGCCTGCTCGCCTGCACCGCTAGCAGAGTGGCAAACCTCCTGGGTAGGTCTCTTCGACCCTCCACCCGGGCTCGCCTCTCCGCCTGCATGAGGCTAGCGGCCTTCCCGGGATTGTCTGTTGACAGCCTACCGACTGTTAGATGAGCTATCGTTCATCCATCCAATTGCCGGACTCGATCAGTGCTGCTTAACTTCGCTGATCGAATATCGGATATTAAACGGATGCCCATACCTCATCCCCGGTAATTGGAATTAAGTCAAAATTCAAACGTATCTTTGACGAAATAATTATTATGTGTACTGTGTATCATAAGCAATGGTCAGAATGTTAGTGACTAATTGTGCAATGCTTATATTAAGGCTATTAACACCAGAAATATAGGACGTAAAGTTAAAATTGGTTTGTGGATTTTTAGTAACCCATAAAATTTGTTAATAGTACCATTATACAAGGTGGGGCAATAATGCGTCCGACTTCGATATCTCGAGTTTTATGATAGCTAGAAACTTGATTTAAAAGTATAAGCAAACTAGACAAAAAAGTCTATCACCGAAAATTGTTTTCGAATATATAGGGTGAGCCAAAACGATTCTACAGAGTCAAGTGAAAGTTTTTAAATGAGATGCCATGTATATCAGAAAATTTTTTTAAACCTCTTTATGAACTCCTTTTACTCCTGTATTATTGTTGACTGTCCCAACCACTTGGATGTAATGATTTTTTTTGTTGAAGTTATACCATTACACGTGTATATTAAAAAATATCACTACAGTCACAACTATCGATTTTAAGAAGAAATATGTTAGTACCAGTTATGAGACATTTGTGTGATGACACTCAGCCATTTTCACTTCCTAAAATTATACAGGGTGACCAAAAAAGGATTTTTAAATTTACAACTTTTTTGAACCGAATTTTTTTCAATTTTTTTCAAATGGATATGTTTTTGACGATGTGATGTAGGATTGAAAAACGAACATTTTCGTACATTCGTACATTCCTATGGCTATTTGTTGCCATTTTCAATTTATTGAACAATAACTGCAAAATTCAGCAATAAAAATTAAAAATGAGGATTTTTTTTTCAAATAATTGAAGAGAAGGTATTATAATAAGCGTGTTACATGATGCCCATAAAAACATCACACCCATAACAATCCAAAATTTGAAGGAAAGGATAATAAATGCTTTTAGAACTCTCAATTTTATGAACAGTAGAAACCTCATTCCAAAGACGCATAGAAATAAGTGTCAATCAAAATGGGAAACATGTGGAGCACATTTTATAATATCTTCTCGTTACAAAATTTTTTTTTTTTTTTTAATTTTAATTGCTGAATTTGAACAAAAACTGCAAATATTGTTCAATGCATCGAAATTGGTTACAAATAGCCATAGGGAAGTATGTACAGAAATGTTAGTTTTTCAATTCTACATCACATCGTCAAAAAATATACAATTTGAAAAAAATTTAGAAAATTCGCTTCAAATAGTTGTAAATTTAAAAATTATTTTTGGCTACCCTGTATGCTTTTAGGAATTGAAAATGGTTGAGTGTCCTCACACAGATGTCTCATAACTGGTACTAATATATTTTTTCTTAAAATCGATAATTGTGGCTGTAGTGATTTTTTTAATATACACATGTAAATGGCATAATTTCAACAAAAAAAAATCATTACATCCAAGTGGTTGAGAGAGAGTCAATAATAATGCAGGAGTGAAAGGAGGCAACAAAGAGGTTTTAACAAATGTTCTGATATACATGTCATTCCATTTAAAAATATGTTAGTTGACCCTGAAGAATCGTCTTGGCTCACCCTGTATATTCGAAAATAATTTACGGTTATAGACTTTTGTCCAGTTTATTTATGTTTTTAAATCAAGTTTTTAGCTATCATAGAACTCGATATATCGAAGTTGGACGCACTATTGCCCCACCCTGTATAATCTATACTTAGTACCATCTTGAGGTGTAATTATTTTACTTTTTTCCAATTGTGAGATGATTTTATTTGAATTTTATTGAATCGTACTAGTTGTATCCTTATTTAGTATTTCATAATAATTATTATCAACCAAAATTTCTGTCAAAAGTGTGTGATATTGTTCAGTGATAATAATAGTAGTGACTTTCATTTTATCTGACTGAATGACTTTTAGTTTTGGATTGTCTTTGAGAAATGTTTTACAATTAATGTAACTTTTGTAAATTACATCATTATTCTTTGAAATTTTTTCCTTTTTTGGACACCAAACTGATAAGAAGAGATGAAAATAAAATAATTACCACTTGGTATACTAAACCAGGTGCTTATGGTTTACATTATGAATCCAACCATCCACAAAAAATGAAAATCAACCTTATATAGTAGGTATGAGAAATACGGTGATAGCTACAAGTCATTCATCGCAAAAAATACACAATTTAAAAAACTTGCCAACTTTTTTATAGATAGTGGTTATCCACCACCGGTAGTTAAGAAATATTGTTCAGCAGATCATCGATACATAATGTGTTACACGATTCCCAAAGGAAACAGCAAAATCCGCTTCAAATCACTTACTGCTCACTTCCTTTCATTAGTCCACTTGATCACAAATTTAAATAAATATTTTCTAAATTTAATAATATCAAATTAGCCTTTAAAAACAAACCAACAGTCAATAACCTTTTTTCAAAATTGAAAGATAAAGACAATATTTTGGCAATGTCCAATGTGGTGTATTGCATGCCATATGAGGATTGTAATAAAAAATATGTGGGCCAAACTCGAAGGAATTTTAAATATCGTATAACTTCCTACAAAAGTGACATCAGACTTAACAAGCAGTCTCGCACTTTAGTTAATCATGCATTATTACATAATCATAATGTTAATTATAATAACATTCAAATATTAGATTTTGATATCAAATATCACAAACGTAGTTTTTTGGAAATGTGTCACATTTTCAAAGAACCGAATACTATTAGGTTAGGTTAGGTTTGTTGTGAGTGGGTCTCAGTAGACCCTCCACTGCGGCCATCAGCAAGCCTATTGTGGCTCACGCCTAATTATATTTCACCCAATAAGTTCAGTCTCTTAATGAAACTGATAACTTTATTGGGTGAGAATGTGTCCAGATCCTCTGGCAGCAGTTGCCCTTTGCCAAATATTGAGAATCGGATCCTCTCCACAGCGGGACAGGTGCATAAGATGTGGTCTGCCTTCTCATCATCCTCCAGGCATAGACGGCACTCGGCGTTTTCCGCTAGGCCGAGTTTATGCAGATGATAGTTTAGTCGGCAGTGCCCGGTATATAGGCCTGGAGTTTTCAGGTTTATCCTGTTTAACTCTAAAAGTTTCTTAGTTCTCGATTTCAAAGGGTATTTTATGAACGCCTTCGAATTAACTAATCCTGGTAACTCTTGCCAATACTGGAGAGTTTGTCTTTCAGCCCAGGTTGAGATAGCCATCTTGGCCGTACTTGAAGATATGCCAAGTATTGGTTCTGGTCCGATGAATCGTGATCCCGCTCCTTCTCTGGCTAAGGAGTCCGCTATTTCGTTACCTTCCATACCAGAGTGGCCGGGTATCCAGACCAGAGTCACTTTGTTGTTCTTGCCCAAATGATTTAGAGCTTTCTGACAGTTCCATACCGTTTAGGAGTTACACCGGTAGGAGCCAAGAGCTTTTATAGCTGCTTGGCTATCTGAGAAAATTTTTATTGATCTGCGTGTAAGATGCATATATTCCAGCCTTCGTACACACAGTTCAATGGCATGAACCTCAGCCTGAAAAACAGTTGCATGAGTACCTAGGTTTGAGACTATCCTCACCCTTGGTCTGTAGCTGTGTACTCCGGCTCCTGTTCCCTCGGGAGTTTTGGAGCCGTCTGTAAACCAACAACTGTCTGCCTTCAGTAGGTCGGCTTTATTCCGATCCCACTCATCTCTTTCTGGAGAAAGGATGTTGAAGGTCAGCTCGTAGTTGGTCATAGTAGGCATAGTATCCGAGGGCATTCCCAGGATGCTGTGATTCTCTATGTCATCCAACAACCTGTTCCGCTCCATGATACTAGTCTGCGGCATATTAATGGCCGCTTGTTGCAGTCTGTAGGTTGCCCACCTGGCCTCTCTCTCCAGTATATATGAAGAGGGGGTAAATCCAGGAGGATTTCCATTGCAGCTGACGGTGTGGTGCTAATTGCTCCCGTTACGGTCATGCATGCTAATCTCTGCAGTCCAGAGAGTTTGGATTTGGCCGTCCGTTGTAATCCTTTCGGCCACCAAACAATGGATCCGTATGTTATCATTGGTCTGATGACCGTGATATAGATCCAGTAAATTTGTTGGGGACCCATACCCCAGGATTTGCCACAAATACGACGGCATGTCCATAGGGACAGCTTTGCTTTGTGGATTACCTTTTCCAGATGGGAGTTCCAATTAAGTGATTTATCCAGAGTGATTCCTAGATATTTCACCTCCTCCGCAAATGGAACAGTTTCACCCATTAAAGTGGGAGGTCTTAAGTCCTCCAGCTTCCTTTTCCGGATGAATGGTACTATTACTGTTTTTTGAGGGTTTACAGACATCTGTTCCCCATCGCACCAGTTACTCACTACATCCAGAGTCTCTTGAAGGGTATTTGATATTACTCCTTCAGAGTTTCCTCTGACTAGTATGACTAGATCATCTGCATATGCTAGAACCTCAACCTCCCACAGTGTGAGAATAGCCAGTAGGTCGTCCACAACAAGTGACCACAAAGGGGGAGAGAACCCCACCCTGCGGGCACCCTCTCGTGGCTCTAAACCTAACTGTTTCTCCCTGTAGAGACGTTGTTATGGTTCTGTTTGATAGCATAGCACGAATCCAGTCGCCTATAGTAGGCTCAATTCCTCTGGCAGCCACTGCTGCATATAAGGAGTCGGGCAGTGCATTATTAAATGCTCCCTCAATGTCGAGAAAGGCTCCCACCGCAATTTGCTTCATTTGAAGGGATTGGGTAATCTTCTCGACTAGGTTATTGAGTGCTAGTTCTGTTGATTTTCCTCTCTGATAGGCGTACTGATGGATATTGAGGGGGTGATGATTCAGGATGTTCCCCCTGATATATCCGTCCAGCACCTTCTCCAGGCCTTTCAACAGAAAATATGTCAGGCTAATTGGTCTAAGCGATTTAGGGCTTGGTTCTTTCCTACCCATTTTTGGTATATATACTACCTTAACCGCCGACCAACTGGATGGGATATAGTTCCATACCAAACTAGCTCTGAATAGTTTAATGAAGAGTGGGAGCAATATTTCCAGTCCATTTTGTAGTAGAGCTGGAAAAAACTCCATCCTCTCCTGGCGATTTGAATGGTTGGAATGATCCGATGGCCCACTCAATTGCCGGTATTGTGATCACCTTTTTAGCCGTCAGCCAATCATTTTTATCAGGTCGTTTTAATCGGCCTTCTGATGGTGACGGCTGTTGGTCATCCGCATTCAAGCACCCTGGGAAGTGGTTTTGTGCTAGGAGCTGTAAGGTTTCCTTTCCAGAGTCCGTATATGAGCCATCCGGCCGCCTTAACGAACTGAATTCCCTTGTCGGCTCTCTGGAAAGAATCTTGTGGATTCTAGTACTGTGAGGTACGTCAGTTATACTCTCACAGAATTTCCTCCAAGATCCCCTTTTGCTTTCCTTATTTCTTTGTTATAGTCCGTTAGAGCGGATCTATATTGGTCCCAGTCGCCCGAAGCTTTAGCTCGATTAAAGAGGCGTCGAACTTCCTTTCTCATTTTATTCAAATTTTTGTTCCACCAAGACGTGCCTCTATTATCCCTTTTTGTCTTCAGTTGACAGTTTTCGTTATATGCTGAGATCATCGCGTTGCGGATCTGTTCCGCCGCAATTTCAGTCTCATCACGATTCCTGATTGTGGTGATAGCGGATTGAAGGTGAGACTGGAGGGAATATTTATACCCTTCCCAGTCCGTGCACTTCGGATCCCGATATGTCACCACAGGTCTTGGACCAGCTTCTATATTGAATAGAATATGTTTATGATCTGAACACGAGGGTTCAGAAGATACTTTCCAATCGGATATCTTGTTGCTCAAGTAGTTTGAGCTGATTGTAATATCTAATACCTCCTTCCTATTTCTGGTGACAAAGGTTGGTTCGGAACCAATGTTATTCACAGTTAGTCCTTCACCTAATAAATATTCAAAAAGTGACTCACCTCTTTGGTTAATGTTCGTGCTTCCCCACGCTGTATGGTGGGAATTCACGTCACATCCAATAACCAGGTGGATATTGTTCCTCTTGCTGTAGGCGATTAAATCCCGCACTACAGCTGGAGGAGGTTGGTCTGCATTTCTATCACCCGGGAAGTAGGCTGAGCAGACGATTATATCCATCTTGCTTCCTCCCTCCGAGATCGATACCTGGACGGTTACAACGTCCTGGGTGCAGTAACCTGTAAGAACAAAGTGGTTAATGTTATTTCTGATCAAGATACATGCCCTGGGTCTTTCATCAGAGCCGATTTCTATTACCTTGCCAGAAGTATTTCCCAGGCCGCTTACTCGGCCTGTGTTACTTGTCCAGGGTTCCTGGAGAAGACCGATGTCGATTTGCTCTTCCTTGAATCTTTTGCCAAAGACGTATGTGGCCGTCCTGGCTTTTGTAGATTCGCCTGCAGACACCTAATATAAGATGTCATTGGGTAGTTGATTTGAGGATAAGGATTAAGGATAAGGGTACTCGTTGTGGAGTGTTGAGATACGGTTGGGTTAGGTAGGGTTAGGTTTGTGGGTTTAAAGGTAAGTTAAGGGGGGGTGGGATTTTTTCTCCTCCTCCCGGAAGGTGAATGTTTCTCACTCTTCCTGGAGGTGGTTTTGTCTGGGTTAGGTTCCCCCCGCCGTTCCCTTCTTCGAAGGTGGTTTAATTCCACTCTTCTTAGGATGGGATTTATTCGGGAGGGATTTTCCTTTCCCAGAGGTTCCTTGTCGGGGCTGTTCGCTCCTCTTGGGAAGCGATTGTAGTTCGCTTTTCCTTGAGGGCGTTCCTGCCACCGATTTCTTATCAGAGGGGTTTTTACCTCCTCTGACTTTTGGGCGGAATTGGACTTGTCCAAATCCGCAGAAGGGCCCGAAATTCAGTCTCTCCAGTGTAATCATGAACGCTTCATCTACTGAGAACGTCCATGTTTGACCAGAGCCCGAATCCTCCCGGTGTAGTACGTTCCACTCCCGGGTGTTCAGACCGTGGTTCATTTTCCTCAGCCTGTTCAGCACCACCTCAGAAGATAGCCGGTTACCGACGTCATCCGGGATATATGCCGAGCAGACATGAGGTTTGGGAAGGTCCTATCCCTGCACGAATTTAAGACGCGCTCCTTCCCATGGATGGAGGCGTTCTGTGGCGCTTTCCATCCACGAGGTGCTCGTCCCATCCGCACAGGCAATGAGAAGCCACCCAGGCCGTTGTGTGCAGCCTAGGAACCTCAACTGAGGACCTTCGTCTGGGATTGCCTCTACAGCTTGCATTATTGCCTGCTGTATTGCTCCCATCTGTGTACTCGTTAGAGTCTCCGTTGGGTAGTTGGAATGGATTATGCGCACTCTGACCCCCTCCACGGCTTCCCTAAAAAGTTTTGCAGCTCCACCTTCCCGGGGCTTTTTTGCCCGCTGGTGTGGTGTGCTGTCGTCGGAGCGCAGACGCTACCGGTTACAGCTTGCTCAGAGGAGGTTTGTTGCCCCCGCTCTGGCTGCTGATCGGTTGGCTGTTGCTCCAACACTTTACTTAAGGCGGTTTCGTAAGGTATTCCGCTCTTAAGTAAACGACCAAGGCGTCTTCTTGCAGCACCCCCAGTCGTTTTCTTTTAAGGTTGAGTCCATCCAATTTCTTGGATACCTCATCCTCTGTGGTTCTCAATTGTCCGGCCCTTAGAGACGGGGACTTTAACAGCTCCCGCTCCCTGGTCCGATGAAATCGAGATTTCTGATGGAGTAGGATTGATACCAATCTCCATATGTTCTCCAGTTTCCTGGAGATCGAGAGCTTGCCTTCTTTCGTTAAGGGTGTCAGTAGTATTAGTACCCTCCACAGCCTGACATCCCACTGTGGGTACTGAGTAGTCGCTGGCTGACGGTCGGGTGGAGCCTACTCTCTTACTCTCTTCCCCGACCGGAACTGGGGTATCCCTCCCCTGCTCCGTAACTTTTACCTTATTCGTTGCCATCAGTCATAAATTGGTTTGGCTAAGGTCCATGGGCCCGCGCCACTGGGCACCAGGGAACTTTTTGTTGAAGAGGTTGTTTCCCTCTGTGCAAGCCTGTTGGTCCACGGGTGTTGTTTTATTTCACACCTGCCCGGTGACACCAGTGTCACTTAGGGCATTCCCTATCCGCCACCTGGGGTCGCGCCCGGTTGGGGTACAGGTATCCCCGCCAGGACCGAATACTATTAATGCCAGAAAAGATATTGATAACTTAAATAATTTATTCTTACTTACTACATTTCAGCCATAATCTCCACAATGATGAAAACACCCTGGATAGTATGGGATAATAATAATTAGTGTCCCTAAATATAAGACATCTAGTTGTTGGTATCTGCTGTCATTGTTATTAAAATCAAAACATGTATTTAGAAAGAGAATAGACTCAACCAATAACAAGCTGTGTATAATTAAGAAATGATAATGATCTTAAATAATGTGAGTGAAAATATGAATCGGGAGGTGATGAAACCTAAAAAGTTTAATACTGCAGGAATGGAAAGACAGTTACAGAAAAATGTTCCAGAGAAAGTCAGCAAGAATACAAGAAAGAAAAAGTCCAGTAAAATTAAAGGTTTAAGTAATTTAAAATATGTCATAATAATTTTTGAGAAAAAGGTAACCTATAGATGGATAATTTATGATTTGTATTATATTCTGTGTGACCTAAGTTGATAACCTTATAGTCTGTTCACTTAAACTTTGCAGTGGTGGGTTGAACTTAGTGAGCCCGATTTACAATGGGCAAAGTGACGTGTGTATTACTTATTTCCAGGCGTAATTGTGTTTTAAGATAAATGCCTTTTAATTTTATTAAATCAGTGGAAAAATATTTCAAGCGAGTGACTTAAGAATCGTAGACGAGCGATTGGTTTTTTAAAAACAAAAGTTAAAAATTCTTAAGATAATTTATTTATTTGGATCGTTTATTAACAGTTTACGTTTTATGAACAATTTAGACACGAACTATGCTAGTCAATGTCTAGGACGAAAAAAACTGAGGGTGAGCTCGAGGCGCTCTTATTTATAGACTTATCTGGGTATCACGTTTAGCTGATGTAAGGGTTTTGGTTGTGTTATAACTCCTCCACCCTTAGAAGGCAATTTGTGTCAAAATGGCTTTAAATTGTCTAAATTAATTTGGCTATTTTCAGGTTTCATTTGTTCGTCCTTTACAGAATTAAAAATTTTACATTTTTATTTATTTTACAACATAATATAGCATATAAAAGCATTTTATAATTTGGATAATAATATATTAAGATAAGCAGTAGCAATATTACAAGTATAATAGGAATAACATAAGTTGTCTAGGCAGTTCTGTCTGTCTGTATATCAAGCAGAGTTTGAGTTTTTATTCTATTTTCCTCAAATAATACTTGATTATGAATTTCATTTATTTCGTCAAAATTAATTGTTGTTAAATTAAGCTTGATATTGACTTTGTGAGTTTAAATTATCTTTTGCTATTTGTAAATCAAATAGTGGATATATTTTGGGTTTAGCAATTGTTTTATGAGTTGATATTAAAATGTTTTTTCCTATAGTGACTTTACAAAATGGTTCAATACTTAATAAATAGTTTCCTACTATTCTTTTGAGATCAGTAGGTCTGTTTGTGCATTCAATTTGCATCCTTTGATTGCTAGGCATAATTAATAAATATGCATTAATTTCTTTTATTTTTATTATTTGATTATTATACTGAGAAAGTGTTACCTTAGTACAATTTTCTGAGGTATGTTCAATTAGGCTTTTTATACATAGTTCAGATGTTGTCATTCGTTCGATTTCACATATATATAGATTTTCAATAATCGATTGACATGGTTTTGTAGTAAGCGCGTGATTTTGATCATTGCTTAATAAATAATTTCCTTTAGGTAGGATGATTTGATTATTTTTATTTGGTAGTGGGAATAATTTAAAATAATCAAAAGTAGTTTTATAGGTAAGTGGAATCATTAGGATAAAGTAAAGTTTAGTGTTTCTTTGGTAAGTTTTAACGTGTATCGTTTTCTCGAAAATAGATAACGTTTGTAAGTCAGGTTGTGTCATTAATGATATTTCAGGTGATAAGTGATTTTGAATGTCTTTCAATTCGTTAAGTAATTCTATTGGTTTTAACATACTTGTATGAAATTGAGAATGTCTTGAGAATGTTTGTATTAGACTAATATCGCTAAGGAGTGAATTTAATTGCTCGATATTTATTAAAACTAAAGCTGTACGGCTTTCAGTAAATATACAAAGTTCTGTTTTTTCAAATTTGTTTATAGATGAAGTAAGTGCCGTCATAGTTGTAGCTAATTCTTTTTGATTTTTTGCTTAAATCAAAAATTGTATTGTTAACTTTTTTAATAAAACTTTTGTTTATTGATAACTGATTTTTTAAGATCTGTTTTCAACATTTTTTGATTATCAAATGTCAAATAGATTTTTAAAGTTTCTTTCGTAGCGTTCTCCGTCGTCCGCGTCTAAAACTCCGGTAAATGTTTTTTGTACTGTGCCTATAAAGTTAAATAATCCGCGTTTAACTCTACTTGTTGGGATTATTTCGTTAATCAAAGTCTCGGTTTTTTGAAACTCGTTTTCTAACACTTGTGTGGTATACGTTTCGGCATTATTACATATGTTTCTAGTAGCGTTAAAGAATTTGAGAAACGTATTTTTGTTTCGAATGTAATTTTCGACTATTGGTTGTAAATCGATGTAGTGCATTAATTCCCAATGTAAAATAATGTTTTTTGCTTGACCAAGATGTACCATTAGCAATCCAGAGTCCTCGTTTATAGGTGTCAACTGTGGTTGGCATGATGTTATTGTTATTAAATAGTGATGTGTAGATAATAGACAGTTCTCTATAATTTTCTTGCCTTGGTGCGAAAAGATGAAATGTTTCGTTACCAATTGTATAATTTTTTTAGTAAATCTTTTAAATCTTCTGATTGATAGATAAGAGGTAAATAAACTTTGGTGATGTGTTTATTTTCAGTTTTGCTTGATTTTGATGGTTTTGGATTTTCTTGAATTTTTATTAAAATCTGTCGTTTCTTTTTTTATAATTAAAACAAAGTTTTCGTATCGCATTATACTCTTCCTGGTCTAATTGTTTGAGTCTTAAGTTTTTAAGATTAGCTTTTATGTTAAATTTGCAAAATTATTAAATGAGTCTATTTCAATTTCAATGTCTGTTGGATTTATAACAATAAATTAAATTGGTTATTGTATACCGTACTAATTCCTAAAGGAATTTCTATGTGGCAATTTAATACTTGCGAAGATAAAACTAGTTTGGTGTCATTTTGATAATTTGTGCTTAGCGTAATTATCTGTTATGTGAAAGGTGATATTTTTTTATCTTACCGTGAGCTTGAGATAAGATTGTTTCTTGCAAAGGTTTGCCATTCACGTACATTTGTATTTCCGTGCCTAGAATGATGAATTTACCCGTTTTGAAATCTAATCTCGCAGTTAGCTAGGTTATTATGTCAATGCCAATAAGACTGAAATCGTATATGCAATGTTTGTGTAAAATTTCCGTTTGCTTAAATATTTTTAGAAAGATGAATTGTTACTATATTTTCATGAATATTTTTATTATGAGATGTTTTTACTGAAAATGGTTTGTTTTGTATAAATTTTGAAAAATACGTTTTTGCTAATTATTCATTAATTAAAGTTTTTGCAGCTCCCGTGTCTACTAAAAATTTAGCATTTATTTCGGGTAAAATAATATATGGTAATTTATTTGAGCTACGCGTGTTTTAAATTTATTATTTCGATGTCTCCGAGGCTGGTTTCTGAAAATTTTAATTTTCATTGTTTTGTTCTTGATAAAATTGGTTTTGATATTTTAAGTATTCTTCGTATGATGTGGTGTCTTCGTCATATGGACTAAATGATGCTTCCTCAGGTTGTCCGTCTTCTGGTAAACCTTCATGTGTATTTAATTCTTGAGAAAACCATTTTCTATGTTGCTCTTGTTGTGGAAATTGTCTATGTTGTACTGAATGCATTTGTGTTCGGTGTGACGATGTATCCATTGGTTCGTAATTTCTTACTATTGGTTTGTTGTCTGGTTTAAATACATTTTGTACTGGTCCAAATGTTTGTCGATTTGTTGGAAAATTTGTTTTTACAGGTATTGGTTGCACGTTGATAGGCTGTGAAGGAAATCTCGGTTGGGTATAAAATTGTCGCTGTTGTGTTGGGAATTGAGGTGCCCTATGTTGTACAGGGTGTGACATTCTTGTATGCAACTGAGGTAATTGACGTTGAAAATATGAAGTAGGTCTAACAGGTGTGTTAGCCACTTTAAGTTGTGTGCCATTTTTAGAAGTTTGGGTGTTGGATGTGCCCGATTGTTGTCTATGATAGTTAATATTCTCTTCCTCTGTTACCATATGAATAGCGTCTTCTATAGTTTCTGGTGATTTGCAACAAAGTAGATGACTCATGTTGCCATTAAGTCCGGTTAAATATGCACGTAATGTCATTGCATTATACATATTAATTTTAGCTTTTCTTATATCACCGGGAAAATCCGAACAAGATATTTTGTCTAAAAGTAAACCTCTTAGATCGATACATCTATCTGCGAATTGTAAACATGATTCGGTATGTTTTTGTCTTAATATTGTTAAATCGGCTATTAAAGATTCTTCGTTACGTTCATCTCCAAAAATATTAAGTAAAATTTTTTTTAACTCGGGGAAACTCCGATACGTCCGTGATGCTAATAATAACGCGGCTTTTCCTATCAATTTCGTTCTAATGTGCAATAATGTAAATGAAATTCTCGCATGTTCATTGTTAGGTGCCATAAGAGTTAATACATTTTCACATGCGTTTAAAAATTTGATAATTGTGATGTGTCACCGTCAAAACGTGGAATTAAGTCTAAGTAATCCCTAACACTTATTTGTGGTCCCGTATTTGTATTTAAGGTCATAATGTTTGGATTTAAATTTATTTTGTTAGTAGGAACTGGACTAAGTTCAGGAAGTGGATTTTCGGAAAGTGAAAGATAAGTATTAAGCAAATCCGAAAGCTGATTAATATCGTTAGAATTATCGGTCATTAGTTAATTGACTTACGTAAAAACAACGAGTGACTTTTTGATCATCTCAAATATGCAACGATTGATTACAAATTGCAAAATAAGTAATGTTCTATTGCACTGTCTCAATAGTCTGAAAGTAAAACAGATATTTTAAAATTTAAAAGTGATTTTAAATGAAAATTTTTTTTTAAATTTTGTTAGAATTAAATGAAATATATACATTGTACGTCTATAAATTTGCAATTGAACGTTGAATAAATAATATTTAATATTTATAATACTTAAACGTAAAATATGAAATATGTGATATAAATTTATGTTTTATATATTTATAAAAATAATAATTTAATGGTCTCGATGGTTTCTTTTAGAGATGTTTTCTAGCTTGAGCCAACACTTTCTATGAGCGACTTGGGTTCGCACTCAGTCTTTGAAAGTGAAGTACTTTGTCTTCTTTGCTTGTAGGGCTTCTAACTAGTGAGTCTTTTCGACTACTCAAAAGTTAGGTGCAATGCCTCAGCTGGTGTTCTTAGGGAAAGATTTAGCGAGTATAGCAACCTGAACAGCTCTGTGTTCACCGTAGTCTACTATACTTTCTCTTAGACCCTTGGTTTATCCTTTTCTTGATTTTCTTACTGATGTTGAATCTTGATGTCAAATTAAAAATAAAATAAAATTCTGAAAAAAAATATAAAAAATAAAATTATTAAAAATGAAATAATCGTCGATTTTTTCTTGAAATTATCGGGAATAGAGATGACGACCCCTCTTATGTGGAATATTTATGTCCTCTATTCTCCGCTTCTTACCCTACGTGATAGATATGCCAGTGGTTCTTCTATCCTAAATTAATCGTTGGTGGGTACCGTATTGACGATACGAAAATCTCGATGATTCCAACCTGATGTCAGCGCGATGCCGCCTTCTTATTCTACGTGATAGATATGCCAGTGGTTCTTCTATCCTAAATTAATCGTTGGCGGGTACCGTATCGACGGTACGAAAATCTCGATGATTCCAACCTGATGTCAGCGCGATGCCGCCTTCCTATTCTAAACGTTGCAGGACGTTTTTCAACCGGCGGACCTCGATGGACTCCTGCGTGTTGTAGGCGCGATGCCCCCGTGGAGTATTTTCGACCCAAAGATGACTAACCTTGTTATGTTGTAAAATGTCTTCTCAACTACCCTACTCAATTCAGATAGTTTGGAAAATGATGGTTTTTCAGGTTCCTCTTCTTAAACGTTGAAACGTACGTTACTGTGTTTTTCGGTTTTTCGGCTGTAACTGAAGAAATCCGATCCCGACTGTGCCACTTAAGAATCGTAGACGAGCGATTGGTTTTTTTAAAAACAAAAAGTTAAAGATTCTTAAGAAAATTTATTTATTTGGATCGTTTATTAACAGTTTACGTTTTATGAACAATTTACACACGAACTATGCTAGTCAATGTCTAGGACGAAAAAACTCGCAGTGTTCGAGGCGCTCTTATTTATAGACTTATCTGGGTATCACGTTTAGCTGGATGGGTGGTTTTGTTGTATTATAACTAGCGTACATACGTAAATTTATTTACAGTAACAAGAAAATGCCTTTTATTGGTTAGCAGTGGAAAGAAACAAAATAACAAAAATAAAATTGACACATTTTCTTTAAAGTTTTGAATAATAAACTAAAATGAATGGTTACACCAAAATAAGAACGTCCTGATTTAATAAAAAATTTCGATTTAGCTATAAGAAAGCCAAATTATTTAAAAATTTCCGTTACTTTTTTTTTGTGTACCCATAATAAATAAGTGACAGAAAATAAAACAATTTTAAATTCTACCTGCTTTAGAGCGGATCAAATTTTGCCGCACAATTTCATACTTCTGCTTTAAACAATGTTATGTTTCTCTTTATCTTAATATAAAAGGAATAAGCTGCATTTTGAACTGACCTGTGTAAAAAAGTGATTAAAAGATACACCATATTATACTGCGTTCATTCGTATGAGCACATAAAAAACCGTTTACCTGGCTCTAGCGGAGCAGATTACCTTTATCGACCATCTATCTTAAATATAACACATATTATTATTTTTAGGTAAGGTTAAGGGAATATATTGGTCATTAACAATTAGGTTTAATACTTACATATTAATATTAGCCGTCGAAAACACAATTCAATTTATATTAAAACATCTACAAAACGACCACCTACTACCGATGCCTATGAAATGAAATAAACAATGAAAATTGATTTCAACCGCTATCGGAACTTTGCACTTGTGTATATCTGCTGCCGTCTGCACCAATCATCTGTCGCGCATTTTTTCCTATCCTGGCTAATGCTGCAAAGCTTATGTGAACAGACTTTAGGTACGTCAATTATTTCAGTAAAAACAGTGAGCGATTTATCAAACATGTTTCTTAAATTTGTTAATATTCGATCATATTATAGATTTGCAACGGTTCAAAGTATTCTGTTGAGAAAATAAAATAATTTTCTCTATCCATTTTTCGTTATTAAATCCTGTTAATATGTTTACACAATCCAATTTAGTCTCTTCAATATTTTAAATAAAACATCACAGTGCTTACAAATTATTATATTACTTCTCTTTTACATTGACAATTTTCATGCATTTACTGAACTTGTATTTTCTAGAATTAATACCACAGAACACACATCGGTTAGATTATACATATATGAACTACCAACCTTTACAAAACAAACTAACTAAACAAATATCATGGGTATACAAAATCACATATTTAACACACCTCCTTGATTTTGTACTTCTACAAAAAAATAATAATAGACTAGCAATCATAGTTAACAGATAATGAAAAAAAGAGGTTTCATCAATCCTGCCACAAAAAATTCTGTTTTCATTTTAATTTACTCGTAATTCTGCAAGCCTAACAAGATTCTCAGTTTCTGAAATTTTTCTCTACCTAAAGACTTAGTTTAGTATATCAGCAAGTTGGTCATTGGTATTTACTTTTAAAACTTCAATTAAACCTTTCTTCTGAAAATCATTAACAAAGTGATAACACGTCAATATGTTTTAAGTTTTAGAAAATTTTCCATTTTTTGCAAGGGCAATAGCACCGGTATTATCCTCATGAATTTTTACTGGATTTTTAATTGGCACACCAAGATCAGCTAGAATTCCTTTTATGGGTAAAACTTCTTCGACACAATCAGCTAGAGCATAAAATTCGGCATGAGTTGAAGCGCGTGACACAACTTTTTGTTTTTGTGATTTCCACATTATTGGATTTCCAAAAGACACGAATAAGTATTCCTGTAGTCGATTTTCTATCAATTATGTCTGAAGCCCAAGTCTGCATCAACATAGGCATCCATCTTGTCATTAAAATTTGAATTGTAAACTAATTTTATAAATCGAGTAGTATATAGATATTTCAATACCCTTAATGCATATTTAAAATGAGTGTCATCATAACTGTTTTGGAAACGGCTTAAATAGTTTACTGCAAAAGATATATCGGGTCGTGTTCCACTGATATAAAAGAGCACCAATCAAATTTCTATATTTTAAATTAACTTCACAATTTTCTGCAGGTTCTAATTTTAAGTTCATTTCCATGGGAGTGTGGACCATTTTTGAAAGTTTAACATTATATTTTTCTGCTAGGGTTTCTATATAATTTAACTGATCTAGACTCATTGTCTTTACATCTGGATTATAGTCAATTTCCAATTCCAAGATACTGTTTAACTTTTCCTAAGTCTGTCATACGAAATTTCTGGCTTAAAGTATTTTCACTTCTTTAATTTGGTTTACATCCGGACTACAAATTAGTAAATCATCTACATACAAAATAATATATATGCGGTTTCCGTCTCTATTTTTCATATATAAACAATAGTCAAAATCTGATCGTTTAAAATTTATACTCAACATAAAATCGTGAAAACATTCATACTCAGTCACGTGGACTCTCTCTAAGTCCATAAAGTGATTTCTTTTAAAAGACATACCTTATTTTGTTCAACATTATAACCATCTGGCGGATAAATATAAACTTCCGATTTAATTCTACCATTTAAAAATGCCGTTTGAACATCCATTTGATCAATATTCCACATATGATTACAGGCAACTGACAACAATACTTTTTTAGAGTGTACATTCTTGCTACAGGTGAGTACAATTCCTCTTCTTCTTGATATAGTTGTTGGAAACCTTTAGCCACTACGCGAGCTTTGTACTTTCCATCTGTCTTCACTCTGTAAATCCATTTAACTTCAATGATCTTTTTGTCTTCAGGTGTATCAACTATCTTCCATGTTTCATTTTCTTCCAAACTTTTAATTTCTTCTAACATTGCATTTTCCACTTCCTAGAACCTGAGCCATTTACAGCTTCTTCATAATCTTCTGGAACTAAGACATTTGTATAATTTACATAAACTACATGATCATCATATCTTTTAGGAATTTTTATTTGACGTTTAGGACGATTTGAATCAATCACCTCCTTAGTTTCACACCATCAATATTCTGATTCTTTTCAATACAAGTATCTGATAAATCTTCTTCTTCACTTGGTTCATTTTTTCTCGAGTTCTCTTCAGCTAGTTGTAAAATATCATCTTCCGATTCTTTCTCATTTTGTAATTTAATGCATTTTATGTCGTTTTCAATAAATTGCACATGTCGACTAATGATTACTCTATTTTCAACTAATATTTTATAACCTACATCGGTGTAGCCAACTAAAGTTCCTTTAACAGCCTTTGGATGTAATTTTGAAGTTCGACATTCTTCAGGGACTTTTACAAATACTTTGCTTCCATACAAACGTAAATTTGATACATCAGGTTTCTTTCTGAAAAAGATTTCATATGGAGTTTTTCTAATTTTTGTGTTAGCAAGTAAACGATTTCCTATATATACAGCTGCATTAACACATTCCGGCCAATAACATTTATCAATCTTTGCTTCAGCCATCAAACACCTAGCACGATTCATGATTGTCCTGTTAAATCTCTCTGCAACACCATTTAGTTCATGCGTATGAGGAGGACCAGGTCGCAAGTATATACCTTCCCTTTTTGCAAACGTATAAAAGTCTTTGTTTATATATTCTTGTCCATTATCACAATGAATTTCTTTTATTTTCTTTCCCGTTTGATTTTGCATTAATTTAGTATATTGAATAAAACGATCAAACACTTCACTTTTTTGTTTAATACAGTACACAACTGCAATCTTACTAAAATCATCTATAAAACTAACAAAATATTTTTCACCATTATAACCAGTTTGAGTGATTGGTCCATGCACATCTGTGTGAACAATTTCTAGTACATCATTTGCTCTTGTTTCTATTATTTTTAAATTTTAAATTTGTCATTTTGTTTTCTAAACATATTTCACATTTTAAAAATTCATTTTCGATTGTTTTTGGTAATCCTTCAGCTAACTGTAAGTTACATATATACCTTAAATCTCTAAAATTTGTATGACCAAGAATACGATGCCACTTTTCCTTTTTTGACATTTCTATAGTACTAGCATATGATACCGATTCATTTTCCTTGCAGCCTTGAACAGTACTTTCAAGCTCATAAAGTTTATTTCTTTTTACTGCTGTGGCAATTAAATCACCTTTACAATTTTGGAACTTTGGCAACATTCTTTTCATAAGTAATTGAATTATTTTTATCAGTAATACAAGAAACGCTTAACAAATTATGTTTCATATTAGTCACAAAGTATACATTTTTAATTTCAGTTTTAACAGGTTTACCTTTAACATTAAAATAAACAGAAATATTACCTATCTTTTTTTGATTTCAACGAAATTTCATATTTCTTGACACATGGGAACTGAATGCTTGAAAATTACTTTTTGACCACTATTATTTGACTCTCGCTTTTGAAACTCTATCATTAATTTAGACTTGACATATTCAGCTGATTTTTCCTTCTTGGGTAGAGCGTCCACAATATCTACTATATGCGATAAGCTTTCAGGAAGCGTTAACAACAAATAATTCAGTTTATCATCTTCACTTACGTTTTCACCAGCATTTTTGAGTTCATTTACTAGTTTCTCAAACTCATTAAAAAATTCTGTAGGGTTGTCAGATTCATTCATTTTCAGATCCAGTAATCTCCTTTTTGCATAGTAACTTCAAAGCACTATTTTTCACTAAATAAATTTCGTCCAGTTTTCCCACCATACTGTTAGCTGTTTTTTGAGATATAATTAGTTCAAGCTGTGTATTAGTAATGTTGTTCACAATGTAATTTTTAGCTTTAATTTCCTTCTTATTCCACTCAGTCTCACTAATTTCATTAGGTTTAATTTCATATAAAACAGCTTCGTTACATTCCTTCATTTCGAGAAACATTAATCTAAATCTCCATTTATCATACCCTGTTCCATCAAATACATTTAAAATAAATTCGGTCTTTTTTGTCGGCCATGTTTACCTTCTTTTTATTTCTCAATTTACAAGCTTCACATACAGGAATATATTATCTTTTCATACAGTAACCACGAACCTCTGCTACCATGTTAATATGTTTACACAATCCAATTTAGTCTCTTCAATATTTTAAATAAAACATCACAGTGCGTACAAATTATTATATTACTTCTCTTTTACATTGACAATTTTCATGCATTTACTGAACTTGTATTTTCTAGAATTAATACCACAGAACCACAGAATAACTAACAATTGTTGGTTATTCTGTGTTATTCTGGTTATTCTGTGACAGAACACACATCGGTTAGATTATACATATATGAACTACCAACCTTTACAAAACAAACTAACTAAACAAATATCATGGGTATCTTCGATCATTATGATCGAAGATGGGTATACAAAATCACATATTTAACAAATCCATTTATAACCTTTTTCACATTTTCCAAATATCAAATAAAAGTCAAACCTTGATAGCTATAAAACCATGCGTCCTTACAAATTCAACCTTTTATTTATTATTATTATGAAGAGATGCATTTTCTTAAGATAGAAAATACATGCATGTATCAAGTAAACAAGCGGCCTGAGGTTAATGATTATATTGCACAAATGATAAAAGAAAATGAAAAATCATACCCACTAACGCCTACCCTATGTAAACGAATCGATAATCGAAATTATCGATGAAGCACATCTGATTGTCTTTCCAACAAAAAATACCACAATACGGAAAATATGCCAGGATGTTGGTATTGAACAGATGACTTAACCTCACCTGATATACATACCGTCTACAATAAAACATAATTTTTTTTACAGCAATTAAGCATCAATTGTCTACCAGAGTTAAACATTAATTTAAAATCGCAAACCACACAACCCATAATCTTACACAGTATAAATCTCAACGAAATCTCTAAAATCCAAGAAAGATTCAACAAGATGAGAATTCAAGTACAAAATATTTCAGACAGACAGATGCATCAGCATATTGGGTCATCATATAATAAAACCATATAATAATTATTGTCATAATATCTATTTTTAGATCGTCACTTTCTTGTTGCAAATAAATATAAAAAAAATTCGTTGGCTAGTGCTCTAATTAAATAATCAAGACTAAAAGAAGAATAAATGGATTCCGATGAAAAACAAGAGTCCCTGATATTTTTCAGATAATAAGGGAGGAGTTGTGATACTGCCATATAGATAAGACGTCATATAAAATGTCTACCATAATCTTTATGTATAATATCTTAGATACTTATTGTCTCAATTAATAGTTAATTTAATAACGTTGTATCGTCAACCTTTTTGTAGCTTGGATATTTTTATTTTTACTAGTGTATAAAAAGCAAAGCACAGACTGGCGCGATCGCGGCCGCGATCACGATCGCGGCCGCGGTGGCGGGCAAACGCAGCTGTGTAAAATGAATGTCGTGTTCACACCGACGCGATATAATTCTGGAAGAAGCGCGGCCTGGTGGCATTCTAGAAAGCGGTGGTGATCAGTTGTGACACATCGAATTTGGCTGCGTGATCGCAAGAAATATTTGAGTTGTCTTAATACTTATTGTGTGAATAATGGAGTCTGTAACGGAACAGTTAATAGAAATTGTTAAGAAACACAGGATTCTATATGATTTATCTCATCCTGAGTATAAAAACAACAGGATTAAAAATAAAATTTGGGATGAAATAGGAAATCTGCTTAACATAGATGGTACGTATATTCATATTTTTTAGTCATGTTTTAAGTAACAATAATATTGAATATGTTCAAGCCCGTAGGGGACAGACAGAGATAAAAAAATTTAAATGATCATATGTTGTATTTATATATATGGAGCACAATAACTCTGGCTACGGGCCTGGATACGTTACATAAAAAATTATATGTTAAAAAAATTGACAAAATATTTCTCGTATTTAAAATGAATAGTTTGTCGCTCCTCGGCCGTCAACTGGTAAATTATCTAAAGCTCCTATTGCGGGTTCTGCATATTCTAAGAGATGTGACAAAGGTGCATCTGTTTTTTCCGTACGCAAATAGTTATGTAGAATACATGCTGCTTTGACAACTTTTATAGACGTTTCTACCTTGAGCTCTAAGGGCCTGTAAAATAACCTCCATTTCCCTTAGGCTAATATGCCGATAGCATTTTCAACTACTCTCTTCGTGCACGGCATAGACGCTTATTGTAGTTTTCTTTTCCGGCATCATGTCGTGCCTGTCTGCAAGGGAACGGTCGCATTAAAAAAGGTGTTAAAGCAAATGCTTCATCACCAATGAGTACACAAGGGCTACCTTCATTTTGGGAGGAACATTCAATAATCCACTGGAGAGTTTTTTCTAACGAAAGAATCCTGAAAAATCCCACCGTCACTGTTCTTGCCATATCCGCCTATATTCACAGAAATAAATTTAAGTCATAGTCCACAATAGCTAGTAGCACAACAGAGAACTTTTTTAGGTAGCAATAATAATTCGAACCGCTATTAAGAGGACATTTGATAGTCATGTGCTTCCCATCTATACTACCGAGACAGTTGGGGAACCACCATGAGCGTTCAATCCAGAAATTACTTTTTCCCATAATTCTGTCGAAGGTTCGAGCATATAAATAGGCTGCAGGTGTTTTCATAGGGCATCATAAACTTCATTAATAATTGAGGCTCACGGTAGAAAATCCTATTCGATAACTGTGACCAATTGTTTTTAAAGATCTTCCAGTAGTAAGAACCCTGAAAATACAAATAAATAAACAATTTGACTGAAGATAGATATCTGCAATTTTTACGGTTGGAATTGATGCCTGCATTAGCTGCATTATTTCCCAATGCAAATAACCCTGACCTTCAAATAATACCATTTGGCTTAGAGCAAGATGGCGCTCCGCCTAATGACGCAATTATTGTGCGACGCCACTTGGACTAAGTTCTCCCAGCAAGATGGATAGTAAGAAAAGGTCAGATAGAATGGCCGCCTAGGTCTCCTGATCTAACGCCATTAGACTTCTTTTATGGGGGTACTTAAAGTGTACAACAATCGACCCAATAATTTAGACGATCTCAGGTAAAGAATTCAACATGAGATTAGGTTAATATCGCCTCAAACTATTCAGAATGTGAGAAATAGAATTTATAATCGTCTTGGGTATTGTCAAATGGTACAGGGTCGTCGAATTTGAACATTTAGTGTAAATGTAATTTAACAATTGTTATTTCTGTGCTTATTTTTGTGTTTGATGATATTGTTAGATTTTTCTGGTTAAGTAATTTAGTTTCTTTATACTAATGTTTGCCTCACGAAGTTATCGTTAGTTACTAACTTTGAATTGAGCAGATAATAAATTTCTAGTTCGATTTTTCAACTATTCTCCTTGTATAATTTCAAAATAAAAACAAATGTGCCGTCGATAACTTTCCGTCAAACTTAGGCAACTAGATAAGTTACCCATCAATTAATTTTTATCATTTAAACTTTAAGACTGTTTTTCTCGATTTTTTTCAATAATAACATATTGAAAAATTTTATACGGTCGGAATTAGAATAAAATCTACTACCAAAATCAATAATAAAAAATATAGGTTGTCATTTAAAAAAAAGTCGATGACATCATAACTTAAAAAATAAATGACATAAGAAACTAGAAATTAGACTGAAAATATTTGCCGAAGTTAAAATCGCTATACCCCTTCGAGATTTTTTCCAAAAATTAATATCAACGGAATTTACTGAATTTATGCGTTACCTAATTTCCACACTGTATATAATATATATATATATATATATATATATATATATATATATATATATATATATATATATATATATATATATATATATATATATATATATGTATGTGTAGGTTTTTTCAGGTTTTCGCGGGTGGTGAATGTTAAATTCGTTTTCCGGGTATGCTCCCTCGGGGGTGATAGGCCCCCAGAGGGACCGTGGTTGTCTGAACGACGTTTCGGCAGAATCTCACTGCCATCTTCAGAATTTAACAGATAACTGCTTGCTGCAGCTTCTGGTTACTCGAACTGAAATGACGTTTTCTGGATCTGCAGTTCTTTATATACTCTACCTATGTTACACTCTGTTGCTCTCGACACACTCCGGGCGTCATGACTGCTGCACTCCATCTCTCCCGATTTCGAGCGCGGCTTCGTGTGGACTGTCCTGTCTGAGCGCAGATATAAAGTTGAAGCAAGTCACGGTCTGTTGCACCCATCTCCCGATTTCGAGGGCGACTCGTGTACTTGGTCCTATTAGATTAGTTTTTGTTGGTTCTTCGTGTGTTCGTTGCGTTATGTTTCTTGTTTCCTCATGGATAGTAGCATGTAATATTAGAGAAAGTTTCATTTTGTTTGTATTTTTTTTTTTGGTTTCATGTCTTTTTTTTTATTTTGGGCTTTTTTTTTTTTTTTTTGGCTTCCACGGTTTTTCTTGTCTTTTTTTGCTTTATTTTTGTTAGTGTTTTTTTTTTTGTCGAAACCAACCCTACCGCCGCGCGGGGTCGCTCCGCGGCCGTAACTCTCGGAACGAATTTAACATATATATGTATATATAAAAAAAAAAAAAAAAAAAAAAAAAAAAAAAAAAAAAAAAATATATATATATATATATATATTTGTTGT